>SSNR01000201.1:312221-504105 GCA_006937965.1 Callopanchax toddi
ACCTCCTCCTCCTGCTCAGATTTTCACCTTGCGGGCATTCTCAGAGTGTGAGGTTTTAAAGGAGTTGCTTAAGTTGGACCCAAAAAAACCAGCAGGGGTTGATGACCTCGATCCCTTCTTTTTTAAAACTGCAGCCACCATCATTGCTGCTCCCATTACAGACATTTTTAACTTATCCCTCCACACAGCCCAAATCCCTCATGCCTGGAAGTCAGCCTTAGTGCATCCTCTCTTTAAGGGTGGTGAGCGGTCTGATAGAGGCCTATTTCTGTTCTGCCATGTCTTTCTAAGGTCCTGGAAAAACTTGTAAATGGTCAACTCACTGATTATTTGGAAACCCATAACATTTGATCTGCTGTTCAGTCAGGCTTTAGACCTGGTTATGTTGCACAACCGCAACCCTCAAAGTCCTAAATGATATCATTTCTTCTTTGGACTCAAAGTTGCATTGTGCTGCTATTTCTATTGACTTGGCCAAGGCCTTTGACACAGTCAATCACAAATGTCTTATTGACCGGCTTGGTAATGTTGGTGTTTCTGATTCATCTTTATCTTGGTTTTCAAACTATCTGATGGACAGAGTGCAGTGTGTAAAATCAGAACAACTCCGTTCTCATCCACTCCAAGTTACCAACGGTGTTCCACAGGGGTCAGTACTTGGCCCAACCCTCTTCTCCATTTACATTAATAATATAGCAAATGCTGTTGTAGATTCATTCATTCACCTCTATGCAGATGACACCATCCTCTATTCTGTTGGCCCCTCTCCTGCTATAGTTTCTCAACAACTTCAGCTTAGTTTCAACAGGATACAAAAGGCCCTTTCCAGTTTGCATCTTCAGTTAAATAAATCTAAAACTAAAGTCATGTGGTTTGGTAAAAAAGGTCATGCACCATCTAACTCACCAAGTATCTGCACCCTGGATGGAACACCTCTAGAGCAGGTCACTGAGTATAAATACCTGGGAATCTGGTTAGACAATACTCTGTCTTTTTCAAAGCACATCAACAATTTGCAGACTAAGATTAAATCTAAAATCAGCTTCCTCTACAGAATGCGTTCCTCTTTCATTTCATCTGCAAGGAAAACATTGGTGCAAATGACCATTCTCCCAATGTTTGATTACGGTGATGTCATTTACAGATCAGCAGCCAGAAGTTTGCTTCATAAGCTTGATGTTCTTTACCACTCTGCCATCCGGTTTGTTACAAATGCTCCTTTTAAAACTCACCACTGTTCTCTGTATTCTTCTCTTAACTGGCCATCATTGTTCACCCGTCGTAAAATCCACTGGTTTATCCTGATTTACAAAACTCTCCTCGGTTTGTCTCCTTCCTACTTGCAACAGCTGTTGCATTTTTCATCCCCTGCATACAACACTCGATCTGCAAACCTGATTTTGTTAACAGTTCCTAAAACTGCTTCTGCATCAGGATTGTTGTCCTTTCAGTCTGCTGCTGCCAGAGACTGGAATGACCTGCAGAAAACCCAAAAACTGGACACGCTGATATCAAAGGCAGCTTTTCAAGCTGGGATCACAGAACGTTTTAAAGATACCTGCTGCTGTCACTTAGACTGACACCTCATTTTTTATGGCTGCTCTTCTGATCTTGTGTTTATGAAATTGCTTTTGTGTGTGTGTGTGTGTGTTCATGATTTTGTAAATGTAACTTTTTACTATTTTTAAAATGTTTCTAATTCATGTTATTTTAAATTGTTTTTATATTGTAGCCCTTTTCCTTTCTCCCTCAAAAGACATTGTCTTTTGCCAGGCCACAGTTGTAAATAAGAAATTTGTTCTTAATCTGTTTTGCCTGGTTAAATAAAGGTATTATTATTATTATTATTATTATTATTATAGCTATTTATTTAATAAATGAAAACATAATTTCAAAAACATATATACTCAGGTTATCTTTGATTTAGAAATTTGTTTGTTGATCTGAAACATTTAAATGTGTCAAAACGTTTACTTTTTGCTGTGTGCCTGTTTAATTTTTTATTGTACTTTTTCTACTAAGATTTTCTTTCTCTTTTATCCTAATTTAAATTATTGTTACAACACTGCGACTTTGCCAGCAAAGGGACAAATGAAGGTTATTCTCATTAGTTATTTTCCCGCTATTATATAATAAATTGGCTTACCTTACAAGGTTTTACTACATACAAATCACAAATATTGTTCTTTACGCTCATTAAACTATTGATAGATAAATAGTTTCAGGTTAGATAAATGTTTCAGCTGATATTTATTCTAGTTTATTATAAAAACAGAGTCTGAGGACAGAAATGTGTAGTTCTGTGAGGAATAATAATAAGGAGGCGTGGACGAGCAGGTGCTGAAAAACAGCGGAAGCGGAAACCCCTGCGTCGTGTCGTCTCCTCGAATATTCCTGAAGATCTCTCCGTGGTTAGTGCTTTGTTTCTGCTTTAAATGCCCATTTTTATTTATAAAACCATACGCCTCTGTTTAATTTTCTTATGAACTATAATTAAGTTCAGTCTTTTAGCTAAAACCCTTATTTTATTCCAGTATTACTTGTGATGGCTAAGCTGATTTTCGCTAGCTTGACAGCAGCTGTTAGCCATATTGACGGCTGCTACTCGTCTTCAGTCGCTGTCCGAGGTCCTGAAATACATTCTGTACCGGGCTTAATTAACGTGTGAGCACATCGACGTTCTGTTATTTTGGGTCAGACTTTGCATCCTGTTTACTAAAAGCATTTTTTTCGCTGTTGCTTTCTCCTCTCAGCTAACTAGCTTGTAGCTTAGCCAAACAGTTGCCAAACATAGGTGAGGATCAGTGTTTGTCGCAGTGAAAATGACAAAAAGAGGTGAAGCTGACGTCTACAGCAGGGGTTGTTTAGCTTTATTTTCATGTATTTGTAACTGGCCATTGTTGCTTCTTGTCTCAGCACCGTTTTATGTTGACTGGTTCCTTCCTGCAGCTGTAGGATCCGGTTTCTGACACAAACCAATGCAACCAGGAGGGAAAGAAAACAGGATGGAGGTTTACTGAACCAGACACTTGGCTCTAACAACTCAAGTAATACTTCCACAGGAGAAGCAGATTTTACTAAAGGTACCTGCATAAACAGTGGTGTAAACAAGTGTTTACCCCTTCCTAGTTTTCTTTTTTTTTAATGTTTGTTATATTTAAATATTAATCAAAGATAACAAGTAAACACAAAATGCAGTTTCTAAGTGAAAGTGTTTATTATTAAGGGGGGAAATCCAAACCTGCATGGCTCTGGGTACAAAGTGAGCGCTCCCTAAACCTAATAACAGGTTGAGACACCTTTAGCAGACAGGTGTTTGCGATCGCTGATAGTCTTTTACTGGCTGTGGAGGAATTTTGGCCACTCATCTTTGCAGCATTGTTGCAATTCAGCCACACTGGGGTTTTTTTTTAGCACGAACCACATTTATAAGGTCATATCATCAGATTCAGATCAGGACCTTTGACCAGGCTACTCCAAAGTCTTCATTTTGTTTTTCTTAAGCCATTCAGGTGGGCTTGGTGGTGTGTTTTGGATCATTATCCTGCTGCAGAACTCAAGTGTTCTTCAGCTTGAGGTCATGAACAGATGATCAGACATTTTCCTTCAGCATATTTTTGGTAGACAGTAGAATTAAAGGCTCTGTTTTCCACAGCAGGTCTTTGAGGCCCTGAGGCAGCAAATAAGGACCCAGGCTATCACACTACCACCACCACGTTTTACTGTTTACTCTGTATGATGCTCCTTTTCTGAAATACAGTGTTACTTTTATGCCAGATGTAATAGGATGCAGACCTTCCAAAAAGTACAACTTTGGTCTCATCAGTATAGAGTATTTTCCCCCCAATCATGGGGATCATCAAGATGTTTTCCCTCTTAATAACATCATGAATATGATCTGAAACATTTATGTGTGACAAATATACAAAAAAAAAATAAGAAAGGGGACCAGGAAGAGGGCAAACGTGTTTCCACAACACTGCCTTTGTTAATGTATAGGCTTATTTGTTGATCATTCATATAGTATTTAGAGCATGTAGCATTGTTTGTGTGTGTGTTTGTGTTTATCAGATTGTGGTGGTGTCATTCCCCACCTCCCCCTCGGACAACATGACATCCTCTATGCTCCGAAGACAGTTGAAGAACCTGGTCCAGAACTACTCTGAGGCTGAGGTCAAGGTGAGATCAGTTTGTTCCTCTACATTGACAATTTAGACAAACTCTTACTTGCAAACATTTTAAATTGATCAAAAATACACACATGGATACCCTGTGCTTTTTAACCCTAACAACCACATTAACGCCATGTTGGAGGTGCCAACACACTTGTGAAGTCATAAAGCACAGCAGTCAGTGGGCTATATATTCAGCCTTCTAGCTGAACTTTGAGAAAATCTGAGGAACTCAGCACTTTGTGGCCTTGAAGATTTATTGTCCAAATAAATAAAATGTATTTTTTTGTTAATTCTTGGGATATATATCTTCTAAGAAAATTTTGTTTTTAACAGTTAGAGTTCTCAACTAAACATACTCTGTTTAGGTTTATCAACCATAAATTTTGGACATGTAGCTAATGTACATGTATCTAATCCCGGCTGTGGTCTTTGTGTGGAATTACTTGTAAGGCTGGGTATCGTTAAATATATTTTGATACTACTACTTTAACGATACCTGGTTTTCGATACTGGTACCTTAACGATACTTTTTTCGATACCTATATGTATAATTCTTAGAGAAAATAGCAAGTACTTAAAGTTTTTTTAATTAAACCAAACAATTACCCACAGTTTTATGGCATATTTATGCATTTATTATTATTATGTATTTATCTCTTCCCTCTGGAACTAACTAAGGCTGTCATACAATCCATGTACTCTTTCTTTTGTTTCTGAAAGGGAAACTGAATAACCATATGTAACAGTTATTTGGTTTTTGTTATGGAAAAACAATCAAAAATACAGGAAAACGGATCAGTTTTCATTATTTTGTTATTCCCTTTTTGCTAATAAAGAGTACACGGATTCAGGTCGACCAGAAACTGGTATTACTCTGGGTGCCAGGATGGGGGGGCACAGGGAAACCTGAATGAAGAGGAAACCCCTCCACACATCCTTGCTGTTAACAGAGCCTTTGGTCTAAAAAGTAAATCCTCCTAAATAAAACAAGTACGTCTCGTGGCCTCACAGATTTTTTAAATGCAATTTAAAAAAAACAGTGCATGTGTTCTGCTTCCTCCTGAGGAGGTTGCAGCAGGTGAAAACGGAGCTACGGGCTGACTGAACAAACAATGGTGTTCGGGTCTGATCTTTTTAACCTGACGGTCCGGTCGGGACCAACGAGAGTGTTTAAACAAGACAGGAAGGTCTCGCCTCGTCTCCCTCCAGACCCGGGTCGCGGCTCGCAGACTCGGGTCTGCCTTTTTTTGTTTTTTTGCCGTAACTGTTGAGAGGAGAGGAGAGGGAGGGGCTGTGTGTGTCACTCAGCCTGCGTGTGCGCGCTGATCAGAGCGGGGCTGGAGCGGCACATTTAAAAGGACATTTTATTGTAAAAGAACCGAAACGTAGTATCAAAAATTAAAAAAATTTCGGTATTACTACCTACCGAAGGTTTTCGGTCGGTACTATAGTAGTACCGTGTTACGGTACCCAGCCCTAGTTACACGTTCTCCCCATGCATGCGTGGGTTTCCTCTGGGTACTCCGGTTTCCAGAGTCTATGCTATGTTCTACTACCTGTGGCCATTAAACACTAAAGGTTCTCACGTTGGGTTTTTTCAGGTGAGAGAGGCAACATCCAACGACCCATGGGGTCCGTCCAGCACTCAGATGGCTGACATTTCTGATCTTACCTACAATGCGATAGCCTGCAGTGAGATCATGACGATGCTCTGGAAACGACTGAAGGACGACAAGAACTGGAGACACATCCATAAGGTGATAAAGACGGTCAGAAAACAGGGATTAAAAGGGACAACCTGTAGGAATTCTGCTACTGAAGGCAGTTTTTTTGTTTTAAGTTGTCATAAATGGTCTCATCTGATATAAAATCACAGGTATCACTAACTCCTACAGTCATCTAGCTAAATGGACCTTTGTATTGGTTCATCAGGTATACACGTTTCCACTTCTGACATTTTCTGTTTGAAATCTCATTATGTTACATTTCTATACGAATGTTGACTTCACACTGAAATGTAGTTGTGTTCTTGGTTTCTCAAGTGAACTCATTAGTGTGATAGAGAAGAGCGCAGCCATAATGGCTTTTTGGAGTGCTTCCTGGTTTATTAAAAATCTTAGTGAAGCTTTTTATTTGTAATGTTCTCTTTTCTTATCCTAGTCTCTGACACTGCTGGAGTACCTGCTGAAGACTGGTGATGATCGGGTGCTTCTTAAAATGAAAGAAAACATCTACATCGTCAAAGCCCTCACAGAGTATCGCTTTGTGGAAAAGGATGGCAAAGACCAGGTGACGCAGCCTGTCTGTTAGACGGTTTTATGCTTTAAGGTTACCTACGAGTTTTACTAAAATATGAACTGCCTAATAACCTGGTCAGGCTAAATAAAAGTCATATAAACTGTTTTATTTACTACAGTTTGTTTAATTAATTGATATTTGATGGGTGTTATTTTTTTAACGGTCAGTGACATACTGCCATAAAGTCCGACACTGCTAATTCCTTCCCAGGGTGTAAACGTAAGGGAGAAAGCCAAGGTTGTCCTCGTTCTTATGGAGGATGATGAGAAGCTGAAAGCAGAGAGAGAGTTCGCTTTCAAGACGAGAGAAAAGACATCCAAAGGCTCTGCTGGTGAGGCATTCTGACCTCAAGTGTCACTAAAGCTGTTGGTTTTATTTTTTTTTTAGGTGTCTGTATTTTCAAGACAAGTTGTAGGTATGATCTTTCCTCTCTTCTGACCAGCCTCATCCACAGACAACATCAAGGATCCCAACTACAAGCCAGTTTATGTTCCTGGAGCTACAGGGCTTCCATGCTTGGACAACATACCTTCTGTGGCTGACCTGACCGCTTCTTTTGCTGCCCGTAAAGAGGAGCGAGTTCGACAGGAAACTGAGAAGAAAGAAGTAGAGAGAAGGGTGAGTGTGTTGCAAGGAGAATGCATGAGCATCATTACTGCAGTATTGTCCCGTTCACCACTGCAGTCCAGCAGTGTTCTGTGTAACTGTAGTCGTTTCTGAGTCTTCACCAGCACCTGACTGTGTTTAAAAATCCTCAAATGTACTGTTGCAGGCCAAGTTGAGCGAGGACGAGCTTAAATGGGAAGATGCAGGCAAATCCAATGATGCCAAAAGTGATGCTTGGGGAGGTGAAAAAGAGGAGGAGGAAGAAGTTAAAACAGACCCATGGGGAGCGTCAAAAAAATCTAGCAGTGATTCTTGGGGTACTCCAGCCGAAGCTGAAGAAGATTCATTTGCGCCAGCAACAACAGATGAAGATCAATTAGAATCAGCAAAAGCTGACGAGGATCCGTTTGCAGCACCGAAAGACAAACCTGATCCCTTCAGTGCAACGAAAGACATGGAGGATCCGTTTGCTGCACCAAGAGATAAACCAGACCCATTTAGTTCTTCTAATGGTGATCCTTTTAATGCACCAAAAGACGATCCATTTAACGCTTCTACGGACGATCCATTTAATGCTCCTCAAGACGATCCATTTAATTCTCCCAAGGACGATCCATTCAACGCTTCAAAAGATGATCCATTCAGTGCTCCTAAAGACGATCCATTCAACACTCCCAAGGACGATCCATTCAGTGCGCCCACGCATGATCCATTCAGTGCGCCCATGGATGATCCATTCAGTGCGCCCATGGATGATCCATTCAGTGAGCCCAAGGACGATCCATTCAACGCTTCAAAGGACGATCCATTCAACGCTTCAAAGGACGATCCATTCAACGCTTCAAAGGACGATCCATTCAATGCTTCAAAGGACGATCCATTCAACACGCCCAAGGATGATCCATTCAGTGCACCCAAAGACGATCCATTTAGTTCTCCTAAGGACGATCCATTTAGTACTTCCAAGGATGATCCATTTACTTCTCCTAAGGATGATCCATTTAGTTCTCCTACGGATGATCCATTCAATGCTCCAAAAAACGATCCTTTCAGCGCCCCTCAAAGCGACCCTTTTATCACCCCAACAAATGATCCTTTCACTGCTCCAGCATCAACAGTCTCCAAAGAACCCTTCGCAGAGTCAACATTATCAAAAGGTGAATCTTTCACTTCTCCCACAACGCCTCCTAAAGATACTTTTTCATCACCAACCAAACCTGCTCAAGACGACCCTTTTGCTGCACCAACAACTTTATCTCCAGAGGATCCTTTCTCTGCAACGTCTAAAACCACAAACGATGACCCGTTTGCTGCGCCTTCATTGCCACCAAAGGAGGACCCATTCACAGTGCCATCCAGTCCACCAAAAGAGGTTGCCTCAGATCCCTTCAGTGCCCCTCCGGTGGGGTCGCCCCAAGAAAAAGCAGATGCATGGGGTTCTCCGACCAGTCCTCCACCCACCACAGGGTCTGATGCTTGGGGGGCAACAGATGCCCCAACAGAAGCAAAGGGTGGAGATCCCTGGGGGGAAGGAAAAAGTGCCTCTTCACCAGTTGATAACTCTGACCCATTTGGAGATTCGTCCATACCAGACAATGACCCATGGGGAGCTCCAGGTAAGAACTACATGAATAAACTAACCTGGAACCTGAGGATACTTTGAGTTATTTCCTAGTGCCTACTTTAGCCACCGTAGCATGATAACACATTATCTTACGATCATGTGATTGCATGTTGATATATATTACTCTTCATAACACCAATAACACTGGAATGATCTGTTACTTTTAGAGTAAAATGTTTCTTTGTGGCTTTAAGGGACAGTCAGGAAATTAGAAACCTCTGCACCATAAACCATCTGGCATTACTGGTACCAGCTGTAGTAAACCCAGTGCCTTAGGTTAACCTGGACAGTCATCCAGAAACAGCAAAGTGGTATCGATGTCATGACTGTTGGGTCATCAAATAGAATTTCACATATTCTTAAATCGTTATGTTGGCCACTGTATAATGACCCCAGGAGTTCAGAGATCAAATTAAATGTCACTAAATTGTAGATTGTTTGAAAATCACACAAAAATATTTTGCTGTCCAAATATTTTTACTAGGGATGTGTATTGGCAAGAATCTGGTGATACGATATGTATCGCGATACCGGACAGACGATACAATATATTGTGATATATGCAATGCTATGAGTAAGACCATATATTGTGATTTTTTAAAAATAATTTCAGAGTAGAAAAACTGTCACAGCATGCTAAAAACTTTTTCATACATAACACATCCTGTTTTATTACTAGATCTAGTTGATCCACTGGAACGAAGAAGGTAAAAACAGCCACCAACTAGCGGCCATACTTTAAATTTTACTACAAAAATTGCTGTCATCATTATTGGTTCCATTAAATTTATTTAAATAAAATAAAAATTGATAATTTGCTATAAATTTTGATACAGCAAAATACCGCGATACGGATAGCACGATATCGATATCGTGTTATCGCGATATATTGCCGTATCGATGTTTTCTTACACCCCTAATTTTTACTCAATTCTGGGTCTAATCCGTTCCAGCATAAAGTAGGCTCCTTCCTGCAGCAGTGATCTACCATCACAGAGAGAGACAGACTCACAATCACAACTAATTAAACAATCCCAATCACCAAACATGCTTAAACTTTGAGGTGAAAAATTAGAGCATTCAGAGAAATCATGCTAGCACGCAGAGTTGTAATCTCTTCTGAGAACGGCCTCTTACTGTGAGGTGTTTTTTATTAAATCTGCCCTCATTTCTAATCAAAAGTCTGTTTAAGGCTGTTCGCTCTGCTCAGATTTACTTTGTATAATGAATGGGCAGCTTTTACATAACTCTTGGGATTTTTGAGCATTCTAGAGCGTAATCCATATTCATACAACACCTCCTGTAGCCGTGTTCTGTCACTCACTCTTCCACACAAAGACCTCAGTGAAGGCAGGTATCAAACCACGACCATCTTAATGGTTAACCCCCTCTAAACTACAGGCTGCTTCCTGTTTATCACATCTGAAGTCGTGTTATTTATGCTTTTCAGGGTTAGGAAGTTCGAATTTCCTCCCATTGATATTGTTGCCAACTCAAATCTTGAAATCTGCTCTGAGACTTGTTGACTGTTGCTGTCGTTTGTTGCTTTTGTTAAACAGCTTTAGCACTACACAGCAACTCTACACCAAGTGCAGTTTACTTCCATTAATAATTGACATCGTCTAATGCCCCTCTTTGAGCTGGGGCCATCTCATTAACCTTAATGCTTTCCCCTAAGATCCTGGCTACACTGCTGTGCACGAATTCATCTTATACACTGAAATAATAAGAAAACAGAATCACATTGTGTATCAAAGTGAGTCTTTCGGGATTGCTTAGGTTTGTTTTATCATTTTTTTAAAGCAATAGAACATGAAAAGATCCCGATACCATGAAAGTTAAAAAGAAAACTCATATTTTCCTCAGTGAGATCCTTTATCCCGTCTTCTCTATTTGACAGGAATATCCTTAGTTATGATGTTTTATGTTTTGTTTACCTGCCCAGCTTCAGCCCCGGTCTCCACAGACGATGCGTGGGGTACACCTGCCCCTCCCTCCAACTCCTCCCCATCTGGTGACCCGTTTGGAGACGGATCTAAAAACAGCGACCCCTGGGGGACACCAAGCAGCACAACTGGTAACGGTGCAGGTAAACTACACTACTCTTTAAAGCATGCTCTCGTTGTTTGATTAAGCTAATTAATTGCTTTGTTCTGATTAATTCTGATTAGTCTACTAAAATGTACTCGTGATGTTTTTAACAGTAGGCGTCTCTGGCAGCTGAAAATGGTGGCTTTGCTTGTCCTTCTATTTATAACATTCTTACTTGTACATGTATGACTTTTTCCATCCATTACTTCCATTTCACCCCTGTTTTCACGTCAGTCGGCTAACAATTCTAATCAATTAACCTTTTCTTCCACTGTTCTCTCCTCCTCCCTGACTTTTCCCCTGAAGAAAACACCTTTTAGAGTAGCATTGGACCTTTATTTTATTGCAGGAAAGCGAACAGTGAAAGAGGAGGAAATGTGTAAAAAGACCGCTTCATTCTTGGGCTCGGCGGGGGCGGCGCTGGTCGACCTGGACGATCTGTTCGCCGCTGATCCAAAACCTAAACGACACTCCCTCATCAACGCGCTCGCTGCTCAAACACAAGCCATCGGTAAGAACGACAAAAGAGCTTCACAAACCTCGCTGACGCAGACTTTATGGGGGATTATATCTCTGTCACTTAATTAAAACGGATGCATGATCAACATCACGGACTGAGATGGAAACAGTGTGTCTGTGGGGAGGTTTAAAAACTTCATCTGAGGTCCAGAGAGAGGAGCTGACCCACAGAAAGCTTCATTTTGCCGACCCATTCCTCCTTCATGGTCTTGCCGTCGTATATAGATGTTATGTTAGTGTGTGTGAGCATTAGTGACACACTGTAAACTATAGAAAGTAGTAAATATTAACCCTCAGAAATGTTCTCTCTCTCTGCTCTGGTGCATCTTCTCTCCTCTGGAATACTTCAAACTGTATATCCCTCCCTCGCTCCTTCCCCCTCATCCCTGCATCCTCTTATCACTTTGACTCATTTCCCAGGCACGTTCAAAGCCAAAGGCAGAGCATCTGGTCCTTTGGACAGATCAGCTGAATCTTTAGCCCAATACCACAATCCCTTCAGTCCCAGCCTAACACCCACTCGTGAAGCCATTCCTCCCACCTTTGGAGCTGTCGGTCCTTCATTTAAAGCTTCACAGTTTAAGGAACCGCCACGCGGTCTAGGAGTGCCTCTTTCTGCTGCTGATATGTTTCAAGCAGCTCCAGAAACTGGCATGTTTTCACCTGTGTCTGTCCTAGAAAATCCACAAAGGGAACTGGGAGCGATGCAGTCTGGATGTCCTGTGGAGGGTTCTTTAAGAACAGAAGATGCTCTGTGTAGTTTCTCTGAAGGAGTAAATCCGTTTATTGGTTACTCTCCACAGTCTGAAGATGAAGACGTCTTAGGAAGAGATCTGAATGATTTAAGCAACAATCCATTCCTGATTTAACCATTTAAAGTGTCTTTTGATTGGTTCACGTAGATTTTGGAATCATAAAAGAAGAATAGAGATTAGTTCTGCATGTTGTGTCTTATAATAATAATTCATTAGAGTCATACAATGACAGATTTCTGTTCTTATAGCCTCTGGTTTCTGCTCATGATGTCATTTATCAACTTACTGAGTCTGAGGAAAACATCACTTTTTAAAGCTTCTTGATTTGACATAACTTGTAATAACAAGAAACACAAGCCCTGTTAAAAAAAAAAAAAAAAAAACACCAAAAAAACAAGTTGTTTTAGTTTTTACTCAACAAACAAGCTAATTTATCACAGCATCCTTGAGCGCACGCAAGGAACTGAGTTCAGAGACTTGTGATTTACTTATAAATGACACACAGGTAAAATTTGATCTTTAAACGTAACAGGTAAAACATAACCATCGTTTTACTCATCTCATCTAAAGATGTTTAGGCCCAATTACAGGACGTTACATCAACTTTATCCCAAACCGTCAAACTGAGCCAAAGTATTGTTCAAGAAGATTAACCCCGGTTAATTTTATCTTCTGTGGCAGGCTTCCACTCGTCTCAGTAATCTCTACCGAAATAGAGCTGCCAGCGCTGACACGACAGCTCGTTGTCTTCACCTGCTCTCCTCTCACACCTGGTGCGTTTTTATATATATGAGGATGACTTGTTTAGGTGGATTCTAGTCAGGCTTGGTGCTGGTGAAGGATCTCAGTCATCAGGGAGTTAAAGTCCTAGTGGGTTTAAAAAAGGCTACTGAATTTCTTCTCATTTGAGCATCTTTCTCAGCTCTCATTTATTTAGTGTCAACTACATGATGACGTGTGTAACATCAAATACACAACACAGGAGAGCTTCAGGTTAACACTTGGTGGTCCACCAACATCTTCAGGACAGTCGTTTGAAGACAGGGAGGATAAATTATTAAAAGATGCGTAAAATAACTCTTCAAAACTTACAATGCAGCTCTGAGTCTGATCCCCAGACTGCAAAAACTGATTTCTAAGAAAGTAAAATAGCCTTGTTTTTAGACATTTTGTCTAAAAAGAAAATATATTCTTACAGCCCTACTTGAAATAGGCCAAATCTTCTTGAATATGGTCAAATTTTCTAGATTTGAGCAAAAAAATTCCTTTAAAAATAGCAAAATCTTCTGCATTTAGAACAATTTGCTAGTTTTAAAGTGATAATATGCAGTTTTGCTTTTTTTTTGGGCTCCCTCTGGTGTCGTTTTAAATCACTGCATTACACAAGTTAGCATATTGTTTCAGCTTCTAAACGCCTAAATCTAACTGTTAAAATGTCTCCTCAGCCTTCATAGCTTTCTACAGGAGCGGTTATTTACTCCTTCAAAGAAATCAGCTGTGTTCAAGCAGGGAGAGATTGGAAAAAAATCAGGAATCATGAGCTAAAAACACTCCAGCGCTAGCATAACAGCTAGCCACATTGGGTTAGCCTAACCCTCATGAGACACGTGACTTCCTGGGTACCGTGACGGCGACGGAGATCTTGCAATCGTGGTATTCTGGATCTAATCACCAGATGGGGCTAAGTGACTTTTCATTAACTCTAAAGGGTCATATTAGCACAGACTGGCTCAAGGAGAAGATTTAAAAATATGAAAAAGTTGCATATTATCACTTTAAAGAATCTAGCAAGCAATTTGCTTACCCCATTGGCAGATTTTTTTTTGCTCAAATCTAGAAAAAAATAACCATATTTAAGAAGATTTGGCCTATTTCAAGTAGGGCTGTAAGAATATATTTTCTTTTTAGACAAAAATAAGTCAAAATGTCTAAAAACAAGGCTGTTTTACTTTCTTAGAAATCAGTTTTTGCAGTGCAGACAGTTTGACAACAATCTTCAGGGAGGGGACATCACTCACATAGCTCACATTAACAAACCTCTCACTACAACGTAAACGCTTCTGCACTTTTAGGTGAAATGATCCCAAGACAAAGAAATCCAGTTACTGTTTTTTCTGAACCTACAAATCATGAAGCTTGAGTTCTAGGCTTGAATTTAAACTTTCTGATTGTGAATTTATAATATTATTAATATTATCACAGAACATTTTAATTTGTGTCCTGTTACGACCCCCACTAGGTCTAGGAGAAAAAAAGGAGGTCTAACAAAAAGTTAAAGGAGACTTGTGTAAGTTGTAAAACAAAAATGATATCATATAAACAAATTTACAACAAATGAAGGAGCTATATAAACTATGGTTAAGAAACAAAAAAAATAGCTCTATGTTTATCAATATAAATAAGGATATAAACTGAAAACACCGGAGGATAAGTATCCGGGAAATAAAGCACTATGGCTAGTAAACTAAAGATCAATATACTATACTAACTAAGGGAGAGTTTTAAAACTAAGAATGTTATTTAACTAAAGTTGTTTTTAAACTAAAAGGTTCACTAAACAAAAACAGGCTTTTACCAGTCCTGAACAAAAGAACCTGAAACAAACAAAATGAGCACCAAACTAAACTACTACTACTATTATTATTAAGGCCTAAATTAAACTACTTTTATACTCAATATTCAATACTTTATACTAGTTAATCTCTAGAAGCCAATGCTCAGACAAACGGGGGAGAAGAGGCACGGATCCTTTCTCCCCTGATCTGAAAGTGAACAGCCTTTTTATTTCTGCTCCTTGATGAGCCGATGAGCTGCAGCCGATCAGGAGTGGGTGTGTCACTGTCAGCAGCAGCAGGAAAGAAAAAAACAGCCCCACGGTAACAGCCATGGTCATCCACCAGAGGGAGACAAAAACCCGGGGACGTAACATGTCCTTTCAGCAATTAAATCAGCAACAAGCTGCTCACCAGAAAACGGATTCAGGAGAGCTAAGTTTATGGATCCGTGTGATGTATGGAAACATGTAACGAGCAGAAATCAGAGGCTGCTTCTGATTCCTGAACACAGCCTTTTATTAAATCTTCTCATGTTTATTTTAATAAACTGAGGAGGTCATAACTCATCACATTGACAGAAACTATTTAATTAGTTACTGGAGTCTATTTTTTTCTAAACACCGGTGTGAGAAACGGAGTGTTTTACTGTGTATCTGAGTGTCGTGTGGTTCTTTGTTGGGAATCATTTCCAGAAACTGTAGGGTTTTTTCCTGTGTGTGCATGTGTTTGTACAAGGCGGCCTGTGTGTGTGTGTGTGTGTGGTGTGTGCACACTGCGTGGGTGTGCAGTATTTATTGTGCCGATGTAAATAGTCAAAGTAATTACTGATAACCCTTGAAGTATACTGTATATCAGAGTGTTACAAAGGAGAATAACTATTTATTGATCTATTTATTGGTTTAATCATAGCCTGATGAGTTATTGATGCAGCAGCGACCTCCAGCAGAGAGAAACGAGGTGAACTCGTGTGAATATCAGGCTGCAGGACACGGATGTGGATTGGCTTCTGCTTTACGATTAGCTCAACAATCCGTGATGGTTTTATCTCCCCTGGTTTGGTTTGTTTTCGTTCTGGAGTTTCTGTGTAGCTGAACACAACTTCTCCGTGTGTCCCAACGATAAACGGTGTCAGCTGATCCGTTGGCTGAATTAAAAACCTGAATTTGAACATAACACTTCCGGTTAAGTGCATGCATTCTGACCACATCCCGTAATCGTACGTGTGTAAACGTGTGTTTTTATTTGTGCAGAGATTTGTCAGAAGACCTTTTAGTCGACGTGGGTTTCTAAACTTTAAGTTTTGAAAGAATCAGTTGAAATGTTGGGAAATTCAACTGAAATAAATGTAGGTGCTTGATAGAAGGCATCTAGAGCTCTCATAGCGTCTTTAAAGTGTTTTACTTCTGACTAAACCTCTCAGGAAGTGAAACCACAAGCTGCTTTCTGTTCAAGCATTCAATATACAGTTAAGTTTCAGGGTGAGACGGTAAAAAAATGTCCGAATGACGAGTAGTCCATATATTTCTGATTTAATTTTGTATGAAATGAAGTTATTTTGCTGTGTATTTCCATTTAAAGCTGTTGTAAACTGTGACAGTATCCTGTACATTTGAGAAATAAAATGATCCATGAAGTGACTTCGTTGTGTTGAATTTATTTTGAACTAATTGCTGTTTTTTTTTTTGTTTGTTTGTTTTTCTAAGCTGAGCTCTTTAAACCTGCTTTCTGCCACCAGAGGGCCATAAATACACGTAACATTTACCAGCCGGTGAGTCAAACGCTTCAGTCAATTTATTGTTCTGGTTTTCTTATAAAATTCTATAGTTATATAAGTAGGAGCCAAAATCAAGAATAGTCATAGCTTTTAATTTTTATTTAGCATTATGCTCTAATTGTCATTCAAAGATGTAAATGTAAACATCAGAACTAATCTAGACTATTAAATCCTTCTTAAAGGGATGACTTGCTCATTTTACAGCTATAAGTAATCTAACCTGTTATAGTCAGCTTCCTGAGCAGAGAAATGCTGCCAAAATCAAATTACTGCAGTATTATTATTTAGTAATTTTACAGCAGTTCATCATGTTTTTCGTAAATCTTTTCACCACAGAGATTTTTGCATTATTTACAAGCAGCCGAGTCGTGTATCACGTGTGCATTTATAGTTCCTGCAGAAATTTCTGCTAAAATAGTGTAATGAAAAACTGATGACAGTGTAAAGGTTTATGAAATCACATTAAATTAAGTTTTCTACAACAGGAAACATAGTAAATATTACTTTTGCACAGGAACGCACCCCAGAATGGTCAAAATGTCATTTTTAAAATCAAATTAGAGTGAATTTCAGGACATTTAAAATCTAACAAAAAAAATACAAGTACATGCATTTAAATGGAACGTGATTTTCTTCTTCATAATTATGAACTATGCTTAATTTATACCCACTTTGAATTTTATAGAAAGTGATACAGACAAACGCTAAGCTGCTTATTATTCCATTCTCATTCAGTTATTTCCTGAATAATTTCAAAGTGTGAGGAAAGTGGAGGCCATTACAGAATTGGTTGTGATGAGAGGAGATTCACAGCTGAGCCGGATGTGAGTCGTTCCATTCACACAGAGGAGCTTAGAGTCTAAAAACAGGAAGAGGGGCTTTGACCGACCGTCAGCACGTGTCGCATTAGGATATGATGGTCAGCTGAGCTGTTGTGTTGACTCTTTTCTTCCTTTTTTCAAGTCAAATCCTTTATCATTTATATTCTCTCTCAAATATTCACAATTATGAATACTAGTTTCCTGCTGATCACAAATTTAACCCATGCAAGATTACACAAAAATGTATTGTTTGTAGAGTGCATGTCTGTGTAAAAGTAATACATAATTACTTTCACTGTTTACAGCTTTAACAGCATCTCTTTAAATTCCAGTTCATCCTCCACAAGAAGCAAGAACTTTGTTCTCGCTGAGGGGCTCAGAGAACAGGAGAAAAGTTTAACCGTTCATACTCCCCGACTTATACAGGTGTTTTCTCACCGCCTCGGCCAGCTGGTCCTCAAAGGTGTCCATTTAACTTCCACGTCGATGAAAAAAGCTAGGCTGAACTGGGACTGCGAGAACAAAATGATGTCATTTTTGTTCTCGGAGACCCCCAGCGAGAACAAAGTTGTTGCTTCTCGTGGAGGATGAGTTCATTCCTGATGAGCAGCCTAATCCCAACACAGCTCCAGTCTCTTAAATGTCACAGTGGTTCGTGCTAACATTAATTAACACACTTCCAGATTGTTTTACATCATATTTTGGCAGAAACTTCAAAGAATTTCCTGCTGAAGAAGTGCTCCAGTTAGCTGCTGTTAGATATTTCTGCTTGTAAACAACATGTAATATAAATAATGATGTAATGTGAACTTGATGGTAGCGTAAAGATTTATAAAGCAAAACATCAATGAAATGATGGAGACTTGAGCTGCTTTAAGATGGCAGCCGCTCACTTTCTGGCTGATAGCTCATTAGTTCTGCAGCAGTTAGCTCCATTTCTCCAAACTGATGCCATTCACAATGAGTAAGATGGGTTTAACACAGAAACACTTTTTAAAGTGGCTGAAAACCCCCTTTAAGGCTGGTCCCCACTGCGATTCTCGGCCATCGTAAACCTGTCACGCTGCACAACAGGAGGTTTTTTACACTGTACACTGTAAAACCTGCCAAGTAAGTTCAACTCAAATGATCTGAGGAAACCGATTTATTAACTTAAATTGTTAACATTTAGAAAACTACTTACTTTGAGTTAACTGTAATTAAATATATATAGTTATGTCAACATGTGTAGATCAATTCAATGGATAAATTCAACTACTTAACTTAAACCGTTTTATTCCCTCAAACTCATCTATTCTATTCATCAATTCAGCAGGGCCCACTGTTATAATTTACTTAAAATGAGTTTTATGACATCTACCAAAATAAAATGAGTAGATTTGACTAAATTCTGATATTTTCATAGTACTTGAACACTAAAATACATGTAGTCAAATCTGCAGAGTTAGTTGTTGAGTTCTTCATTTTTGAGTAAGATGAACTTGATTGAAGTCAGCGTCTGCAGCGTTTTCAGGGAAATAAGT
Source organism: Callopanchax toddi (assembly GCA_006937965.1). Lineage (NCBI taxonomy): Eukaryota > Metazoa > Chordata > Actinopteri > Cyprinodontiformes > Nothobranchiidae > Callopanchax > Callopanchax toddi. Next base: position 330,963 of record SSNR01000201.1, read on the forward strand.
TATTTGGACTCACTTTGTTTATTAATATATACTGTTAGGTTTTACAGTGAGGTTATAAATGAATAAATACTGAATGCAATAAAGTTTATTCAAACATTAGGCAATGCAGTGTCACAGGTTTGCATCACAATTATGCAACATAAATAACAGAATAAGAATAGAAGCAAAACGAGCTACCGTCACACTGGATTCTGACTCTAATGTTGCCAGAGTTTGAATAATTCTTCTTTATTTCACGTCTTCCTCTGTGTGCTGTATTTTGTTTTGAACCACTTTGGCTCAGGCTCGCTTTCTGACTGTGCTCCTGTTGTAGATCAGTTGTTTTGTAGCTCATCTTTGGTTGTGAGGCTGCACGGTCTTGTGTTGGCGACACCTTCACACCACATTCAGTCGATTTAAGGCCACGACCAGAGATGTTCCCTACGACGTTCTCACCACCAAAGACTTTGTGATAACTGATAATCACTCAGTGTGAACTTTAGGCTTTAAAAACATTTTGAGGGATTTGAATAAGTGGATTTGGAGGCCCCTGCATTGAATGTTTTAGTTTTTTCTTTGCTCCAACACACTAGATTTAATGGCTGAGTTTCATCGTTCACCTTTCTTCACGTTCTGCAGAAGCCTGTTAATCAGCTGTTGGTTCAGATCAGGTGTTGGACCTGAGAAGCATCTAAAACATGCAGGATGGTGAACTGGACACCACTGATCTGATTTCTGTATCTGCTAAACCGCTGGATGAAGATAGCATAAAGATTTGGGATGGCTTTCATAAAGTTCAGACAAACATTTTGTCTTTTAACGTCAAAATTCTGCCACAGAAATGACTATTTACAGAAATTATGCAAACTTTCATGGAATAATAATAATAATAATGTGTTACTCCGCCTCATCGTGACAATCGTATCGCTGACTACAACCGTACAGCTGCTGCCTGGTGTTTGTTTGGGTCAAAGTTTAAGAAACAGAGCGTACCATCAGATTACAGCACTATCACACTCATCTAGCTCCAAGCTGTCCTACACCATGGTGTGAAGTTAATCATTATAGGTCAGGAAGGAGAGAGAGGAGGAGAAATGAAGTGAGGAAGAAAAAGCTGTTGGGATGGAGGGATGAAAACCGTACGAAGGGGTGGGAAAGTAACAGATGGACTTGGGCGGATTAGAGGGAAATCTGGGTGGGTTTCTGATGGAAACTCACCCAACTCGGAGGAAGGAGTGATGAGGGAAGGCGAGAGGAAACGTGAAGGGAATCGATTTTATGACTGATGGAGTCCCAGAGTCCGGTAAGTGATTTTTATTTGGTTTTATTTAAATTTTTGCAGTGCAGGAGGTATTTGACCAGAAGTTGAGCGCGTCCAGCTGCAGCTGGATGTTCTAATCCCGCCCATGAGGGGGAAGATTTCAGCTCTTCATGATGAGATCTCACACAGACGGGTCAAACAGGCAAACCGTTAACTTTTATTCACTGCTGAGATGCTTTAATGTGATGAAACGTTAGTGTAAATCTACATTACTCACTAAAATGACAAAACAATCATCTATAAAGTGAACTGAAGTCTTGTTTTTGTAATATTTTGATTAAATAGTAATAACCTCTGATGAAAGTTTAACAAACTCCAGTCTGAAATGAGTGAATCCAGATTTTAAGGTAAGCAGATTTGTTAACATTCTTTTAGAAAATCTGGTAATTATTTTAAAATGGTGATTTATAAATGGGGTCGTGATAAAGTGAGTATGGTGAAGAGTCATGCACTGCAAAAACTGATTTCTAATAAAGTAAAATAGCCTTGTTTTTAGACATTTTGACTTATTTTTGTCTAAAAAGAAAATATATTCTTACAGCCCTATTTGAAATAGGCCAAGTCTTCTTAAATATGGTCAAATTTTCTAGATTTGAGCAAAAAAAAAAAAAAAATCTACCAATGGGGTAAGCAAAATTTTCTTGGCTAGATTCCTTAAAACTAGCGAATTGTTCTAAATGCAGAACATTTTGCTAGTTTGAAGGAATCTAGCCGAGCAAATTTTGCTTACCCCATTGGCTGATTTTATTTTTTGTTCAAATCTAGAAAATTTGACCATATTTAAGAAGATTTGGCCTATTTCAAGTAGGGCTGTAAGAATATATTCTTTTTTTTAAACAAAGAATAAGACAAAATGTCTAAAAACAAGGCTCTTTTACTTTCTTAGAAGTCAGTTTTTGCAGTGTGTAGGTTAAACATTTCTGAAAACTGGTAAAAAAAAAAAACCTTTAGTTCTCCCACAATTAGACTGTAGCAGCTGCATTTTGTTATATTTTAATAAATTCAACAATATCATGAAGCAACCATAAAGATCTAGATTGGTCAAAACTAGATCTGAGCCTTAAATCTGTAAAGGTTCATCTATCCATCTTATACAGGCGCCCATGTCCACATTAAGCTACAAAATAGACATTTTCTTAAGAAAAGTTGGATGCAGTTATGATTCAGTTGAGGTTAAAATATAGTCTTTTTGGTTTTAAAGCAACCATTTGGTGACCAGTACCATCATTTTCTATAATTCTAGAATTATACTAATTTTCAGGTGAACCATTAATAATACTAAATAAAGATTCATTTTGCCCAGTGATGGACTGGTGACCTGTTCAGGGTGTCCCCCGCCTCTCATGGACACCAACTTCCTGCGACCCTTACTGGATGAAGCGATTAAAAAAATAGAATTTTTTGTTTGAGCATCTTTAGGGTATTAAAAACTGTAAAGTTAATTCTAAATGTTTGATATGTTATAGCAGAAATAGGTAATCAAGTCTGAGACTTGGACTTGAGCTGCATTTAGGTAAATAAACACAAAGACTTGAACTTAACCCTCAAACACTCAAGACCTGACTCAGACCTGCTTCAAAGATTGGGGACTTGACTTGTCCTTCAAAGACTTGAAACTCCCCTTACCTTGTGTCTTGTCTTGCCCCTCAAAGACTCAAGACTTGACTCAAAGACTCAGACTTGACGTGCTTTTTAAAGACTTGAGTATTGACTTGAACTTGGGGGAAAAACTTGTGAACATCTCAGGATTATAGTGCTTCATAAAAGGCATCTAAATTCATCTTCCTGATTCTTAAAGATGTTTCAAATGCCATCAAAATGCTGCATCCGCCTTGTTGAGAAGTTTCAGGGTTTAACATTTTTTGAGGGTTTTTTGTGCAACTAAAGACTTTCAGCTTTACCTGTCGTCTGACTCTAAACTAGGTGTAAATTTGGTTGAAAGATGAAAAGATGTTCTATATGCAAAGTAGAGTTTCCTGAATATAAATGTCTCTGGGCTAAATTTGAACATTTATCTTCTGTTTTGGCTACAATTTCCAGGCTAATTAGGGCAACAACTGGTCAACCTGACATAGCCATAACACATAGTAAACAACATAATCACCCAAACATCCAGATGTGGACAGATGGATGGAAGAGTCAACAGCATGTGGGCCAAAACAGCTCTAAAGTCACTGGTGACCTGACGAGAGGTTATGCGACTCCAGCTTTGCTCTAATTTGTCAGAGTCTTGTGGATAAAACACGAAATTACTTCAAGAACCAATAACTCTAGCTGCCTTTGGATTATGATTTTAAGATTATAGTTGCAGAAGATTGACGATCTTTAAAGACAATCACTTTTTTTGAGGCTTGCATCCAGATGTTTACCTTTTTCTTCCTTTTATTTTCCTGACAGGTGGCGGTCTGAAGACGGCGAGAGAGTCACTAGACATTAATCTCTTTCACCTTACCGAGATTAAAACAGATTTAGCAGGTCCAGAGGCATGCAGGCCTGAGATCCTGGACTAATCACTCCTCCGTGAGCTCAACCCTCCCTCAGAGGAGAGGGAGCAGGTTGAGGAGTGGGACTGATTAGTCTACACAAGACTTATATCTTTATCTGAGAGGGAAGAAACAAATAGCAAGGGGAAAGGAATGGATACGAGATGTAAGTAAAGTCAGAAACATGAGCTTCCCTATTTTAAATCTGATAACCGGCGTTGTTTATGCAATCAATCCTCGTGTTCTGTGACTGATGCTACGGCTGGAGGACTACGCCCGAGGCTGCAGCGGCCTTAGACCACGATACAACAGCTGGAAACCCTCATGCAACCTTTACCCTGCACATCTGCCTCAAGTTGATTAAACCCCAGCAGTTTGTCGGCCTTTACTCCACTGTCTTCTGAAGTTCAATCATTAAATATTCTCCTTCCTCAAACTCCACCCTCCTCACATCTTCACCACCACTCGTCCTCCTCTCTGAGCTTTTAGCTTAAACACCCAGAATCTCCTCCTTTTGCCCTTTTCTGTCATTTCTATCATTCTTAATGAATCAGTATTAGCTTCTCCGGTGAATGCTCAATATCTTACCTGTCTTAATCTAGATTTGAACTTGTGCTTTTATGGGAAAACCCCTCAATCTTCTGACTCCCATCCCAACTGGTCACCAGAACAAGTCAGGCCTTTATTTGGACTAAGATCAGGTCATAGTTGAGCTAAAAGCGCAACACCTGAGAGATTTCTCTTTTGGCTTCTGTCAAATCGAGTAGCAACGATGCTGGAGAAAATGTCCAGACGGAACCGCACCCTGCTGTCGCTGGGTCTCACCTCTCTGGCCCTCACTCTGTCCGTCTCGGCTTTCTGCACCTCCTACTGGTGCGAAGGGACGCATAAAGTGGTGAAGCCCGTCTGCCTGTCGCCGGTCAAGATGAAAAACTGTGGGAAGAACAACAGCCAGCCGTACACCACAGGTGAGCACTGTGTTTAATTTACCAGCTCTAAATAGGTTTTTACCCACGCTACTCTCTCTGTTTTCATCATACGAACCAGATTTCTTAATTATTTTTGATATGGTCTCAATATTTCTTGGACTTTTGCTTATTTTCAGTCCTGGTGATAAATCAGAAGGGATATTTTGATCATTAGCTAGCCAATTAGAGGACTACTTCCTGTTTCTAGAGACTCCACCCATGTTGAGTGATGTCACCAGTGGGTGTGGTCCCTACTCTAGATAAAGAAGTGATAAAATGTCACTTCAGAATGACCCAAATATCCATTTAAGAAGCTGGGAAGTGTTAGGCAAAGAAAAAAAAGTCAAGTCTAAAACTAGAAAGGTTGCATTTCTTGCAAAAATGCAAAGTTTGAATGCTGAGAGCTGAACGAGACAGCTGAATGAAGCTGCAATGAGCTGAAATGTAGCAAAACTTTAAATATTTGCTGAAAAATTTGAATTGTTGAAGTTTAATGTAGCTTAAAGTTGCTAAACTTGAATACATTTGTTGAAAATATCTGAATTCTAAAATAAATACTATCTGCGATTCATGTCTAAGAAACAGGAACAAATCCACGAAAGACCTCAAACAGGACCTAAAAGCTGCAGCATCCTTACAGGTACAATTATATAAATTTATTACACATAAGAGTAAAATATTTCACGCCTTTATTTTTTGTAATTTTGATGGTTTTGACTTGCAGGAAATGAAAGTCCTAGAAAATTAGAATATTTAATACGTTCAATTAAAAATGCATTTTTTGAACAGAAATGTCAGACTTATATTTATTTCTATTCACTCTACTTGGTTGGGCCTCCTGCATCGATGCTTGGTGTCATGGAGGAGATCAGCCTGAGGTTTAAGGTAGCTCTGATAGCAGCCTTCAGATCATCTGTAATGATGGATCTGGTGTCTCTCATCTTCCTCTGGACACCCTCTCTATGGGGTTCAGGTCAGGCCAGTCTGCTGGCCAATCAGAGCTCAGTAACACCATGAGGTCATTAAAGCAGCTTCCTTTGGCAGTGAGGTATCAAGTCCTGCTGGAAAATGAAATCATCTAATTTTCTGTAATCCACAATCATCAAAATTACAAAAAAAGACTTGGAATATGTGCAATGAATCTATATAATATGTGAGTTTTACTTTCTGAGATGAGTGACAAAAAATGCTGAACTTTTCCACAATATTCTAATTTATTTAGATGTAAGTTGATCATCTATTGTTTTAAGCGAACAGCTTGTTGGGATTCACCACTAAAAGTCCTTTTTGTGTCTGTCAAACTGTTATTGTTGATCATTTTGAATAATTTCATTCAAATTTGGGGATACATTTTGTTTTTGTAACAGTGATAAAAAGTCTCAAATCCAATTTAAAAGTTTTTTATTGACAGACACTGGTTCATCCATTGAACTGTGGTCCATTTGATGTCTGAATGATCCATAAGTCCAAGTAAAATGATCTCAAATCAAATAAAACTTCCCTGTAAAAACGGTCATACTGGCTTGAAAATGAGTAAAAAAAAAGTCATTTTTTTTAAATCCCAGAAAACTTATTTAAGATCACTTTAAAAGAATGCAAAACAATCTAGTTGCTTTCTGCTGTAACTCAAGCATTTTGGCACTAATGCATAAAAACAAAACAAAAAAATCACGATGCTACTCAGGAGTGTGTAGGTCCCACTGCACCTCTAAGTTCCAAACAAGTCACATTTTTGAGAGAATTAGGAAGCTTCTCAACATGCAAATCTTCTCCCTTTACAATAAAATCACTAATATCACAACAAGTCCTTTATCTTTCATTCATTAAATAAGTTAAATATATTAAATGTCATCCATGGTTTGCAAACTTTTGCAATTAAGTTATGAAAAACACATTTTTGATGCATTGTTGTTGCTTTTTTGTCCTTATAACCCTAAATATGTTTGTCCTTACATGAAACTCAGCTTCAAAATATCAAGGATTGTTCAAAGTCACAACAAATTCTACACCAGGATAAATTCACATGAAAGCTCTGCAGATCCAACGACAGGCGGCGGCATAATGTGCAATTAGTCCCGTGATGCAGAGTGCTGCTCGGTGATCCGATCAGCACGCCGACATGCTAAAAACGCTTCAGCGTCATCCATCAAGGTGTTTGACCTCAATCACAGCCGCTCGAAGTTTTAATTTAAACATTTTTCACGGGAGATTCACATAATCCCAGCTTTGTTCTAATCTCAGCGCTTTGTGTCTCCAGCTGCGTTTTTTTTCTGGGATCTTTAACCTCCTGTCTGTTGTTCGGTGTTAAGCCTATTTGTTTCCATGCAATAAAAACACCACAGATGACTTAAAGACGAGTGTTTCACAGCTGGATTGTGTTACACGAGGCACGCTTTAGGCTTTGTGTTGGTGTCTCCAGGTGCACGGAGTCCTCTAATCTATTAAAAACCATATATGCACGAATTAAATGAATAAAGAAAGTCTTCTCTGATTTATAAAGTTTAGCTTTAGAACAAGTGATTAAGTTTGAATCCACTCCTGCTTTAAAACATTAAAGCTCTTTTGATCCTCTTCTTTAACGTCATATTTCCAGTCTATATGGTTTTATTAGTTTGAATGCATTGAATGCATTCAAACTATTGTTTTCCTCTTTTTCTTTATTATTATTCAATTTCCGCCGTTTTTCGCCGTGCTCCTTCTCCCACAATTTTCAGCCAATTTCAACAAATTATACATCAAAACGTTCAGCTCATTCGGGACATGCGGGCTATGACTTTTTGTACAAATATTGATAGTGGTTTTTGAAATATTCAAGTATTTGTACACATTTTTTCCCATTGACTTCAATGCATTTCTGCAAATTCTTACACCTTTTCTGCAAACAGTACTACTTCTGCAATTCTTATGCTATTTACGCAATTTTGGTCTTAAACAATTCTGCTACTTATGCTCTTTCTGCAAATGACTTTATGCAATTATACAATTTGTGCTTTTTGAAATATTACGCAATTTTCAACCCTAGCACTCTCATTGAAACCAATGCAAGTCCTTCAAATTTCGTCCACAATTTTAAGCTTCATGAAACTTAAGCAATTAAAATTTTTCTGCAAATATTTAGAGTTAATCTAAATTTCAGCTCATTTGAGCTTCATTCAGCTGGCAATTTCAGCTGTCTCATTCAGCATAAATGCATTCAAACTTTGCATTTTTGCAAGAAATGCCACCTTTCTAGTTTTAAATCTCACGTTTTCTTGTCCAGAGGCTCCAACCGTGGACCCTAGAAACCCGTTCCCCAACGCGACCCTGTCTCCGCAGCAGAAGGAGCAGCTGGCCCAGCTGAGGAAGCAGCAGTTAGCCAACGCCGTTCATTATCTCTGGGAAACGGGCGAGGACAAATACATGCTGAGATACTTCCACACCGGCTTCTGGCTCTCCTGTGAAAAACACAACGAAGGTCAGCGTCAAAGGTCATGTGATCAATTCAATGACCTATTGCTGAAGGCAGTAAAACCTCTGAAGTGTTGTGAAGACAATCACATTTTCCAGATAATAAATTCAGCTTCTCTGTTAAATTTAATGTAAAGAGTTGTTGACATTTAGAATAAATAAAATTGTGCATTTTGTTTTTTTTTTATTCCACCTTTTGACGTTGCCTGAGGCTGTTAGAAGGTTAGAGCATCACAGCTGCACGTTTCAGCTTCAGGGAGCAGACCGTTCACTTTTCTGTGGGAATGTTTTTATTCTCAGGTGACGACCAGGAAGAAAAGTGTCGCAGCTTCATTGAACTGACACCAGAACAGACACAAGGTTGGTTTAAGACACCAGGTTTTTCACCTGAGGAAGCAGAAAATGTAACAAATGAATATTTTTATGGTTTGCATTCAACCAGGTGTGCTGTGGCTGTCCGTCATCAGTGAGTTCATGTACATCGGCCTGCTGGCAATGGGCTTCCTGTTGATGTGTGTGGAAGCGATGTGCCTCTGTGCAAAGAAGGAGATGAGTTCCTTAAAGATCAACGCCTACGCCGCAATGTGCACCGTCCTCTCAGGTCAGAAAACACGACGCAGTCAGTCACTCTTAACACAAAACTAGTCTTTTTTCTTATCATTTGTTATCTTTTATTTCCTTTTTTTTTTTTTGCATGTTAAAAGTATGCAAAATGATGTAAACAAACTCTAAATGTTTACTCCTAAAATCTTTCCTAAAAAGGCATCAATCAGTAGCTGAAGGTTTCAAATTAGTTCCAAATTACTGCAACATCTGCTTGTAGTCCTGACTTTTTATACTTCATTTATACACATTTTTATATGACACATAAACTAAATGTTTGCATAAATATGGGAAGTTTTGAGAAAGAGTTAAGAGAAACAAATTAGACCTTCAAGCAGAGGTTTCTGAATAATTTACTTTTGCTGATTCAGTTCACATTATTCTAAAGCAGAGTTTACCTGAGCTACGAATCCTGTATAAGATTTCTTGAGGTCAAACTAAAGTGGTTGATTGGTTGAGTATAAATTTTAAAATGAGTTTAAATGTAGAATTGGCCCTTTAAAGTCTAGCCTTATATGCAAAGCAGTTTCAGTGTCCTGCAATCAGTGGAGAAACTTTAAATACCTGAAAACTTTCACATTTTAGCTCTGAAGCACTGACTTAAATTGCATTATGTGTCATAAAGAGGATGACAACAGAAGCTTTCAGAGCATTTCAGCAAAATAGCATCAACGTCACCTAAAGTTTTATTCAAGTTTACATCCATTGAAAGGTTTCAGTCACTGTTGTAGTGATTTTTTCGTGTTTGTAGGGAAATGTCTCAATATGCTCAGACTCAGCTCTGACTCTAAAGTCTAACTTTTTGTGCGTTGGGTTCTCAGATGATGATTTTAATGGGTGTTTTTTTTTTTCCTTTAAAAGGCCTGATGGGGATGGTCGCTCATATGATGTACACCACGGTGTTTCAGATGACCGTGAGCATCGGACCTAAAGACTGGAGGCCACAGTCCTGGGACTACGGATGGTCGTTCGCGTGAGTCAGTTTTTGTTAATCCAGATGAAATAGTTCCAATAATTTCAAGCCTGAAAACATCCTCTTGAATCTTTCTGCCTCCTAGCTTAGCATGGCTGTCCTTCAGCTGCTGCATGGCGGCCGCTGTGGCGACACTCAACTCGTACACCAAGACCATCATCGAGATGAAGCACAGGGCCAGGCTGAGGCTGGAGGAGGCCCGAGCTGCCACCATCGCCCCCTCCTATGAGGAGGTTGTTCGAGGCGGAGGGGGAGGGCTGTACTCCGTCAGCCAGCTGATTCAGATCGGCCAGCAGGGGGATCCGCTCTGGCCCAGGGGAGTGGGACCAGCGGTGGGATCAATGGCCTGCAGCCCTGGGGGAGTGGTTGGAGGAGAAGGAACTGGAGTTGGAAGCTCTGGGATGGGAGTTGGAGGAGCTGGGGGGACAATGGGAGCAACAGGAGGAGCTGGAATGGGAGCAGGAAGGATGGTGGACACTCACGGTGTGGTGGTGGTGGAGGGATGTGGCACCGAAGGGTGTGAAGACTGTGAACGGGAGATGGACGAGATGGATTACACTCTGCAGGAGGAGCGAGAGGACTCTCTCTGCTAGAGGCGAAAACCTGACAAACAATAAATAAGACTTCAAAATATTTATAGGTCTTTTTATTTTGTACAGCACAGTGCAGGTATGAGTCCTCTGGTTTTATGATCACCAAAATGCACAAACATTACAAAACACGGACACGTGACATGCTCTGGTGGAATTCAGCTCAAATAATCAACTTCTTCTGTGAGAGCTGGTGGGATTCCAGCGTTATGATGAACATAAAGTCTATAAAGTCTCTAAAAGCTGCACAGAAATACACATTTACATGTTGATTGTCAATGGCTTCAAGTAAATCCAGCCTTATACCGACTTCTTCAGGGATTACATGTGTTTTAATCCCCACAAGGAAACCAGTAGAGACTTTCAAATCCCAATCTGTGGATTTACTGGGCCTCTGAATGAATGTGAAAATACAAAAACAAGTATATATATACTTTACTGTGTTCATTATGTCTTCCTTTCCAAATAGTTTATACGTTCTTTTTTTCAGACATGTATATTTTTTTGTAAGTTTTTACCTTGACATGTTTCGACTGCTCCTGCGGTCTTCATCAGAAGTGTCACTGGTGTTGGTGTGACGTGTCGCTTCGGCCAACCCCGCACATTTGACAGATCGGGGTTGGCCACGCCCATCGGGAAGAACAGCTGATAAGCGACACGTCACACCAACACCAGTGACACTTCTGATGAAGACCGCAGGAGCAGTCGAAACATGTCAAGGTAAAAACTTACAAAAAAAATATACATGTCTGAAAAAAAGAACGTATAAACTAAGTATATATATATATATATATATATATATATATATATATATATATATATATATATATATATATATATAAGAGCAATGTATTAAATGTAACGTTCAGTTTAATTTTTTTAAAGTTTGATTGTGTTTGAGCAAGAGCAAGAATCCAGAATTAGTCACACCCAGTCTGTGATGGTTAGAAACCAGGTTCTCAAACTGTAGCGCCCTCTAGTGGTCGGAAGAGTAATTCCTGCTAACAGTTGTGGGTCTGCTGGAGGAATCAGCTGTTTGTGTTGAACGTTTTGATTGATAAGTATATCAGAGTAGTTGGTGTGATGGATCAGATGCAGAAATAATAAAATTAATAATATATATTTTTAAAACTGCTAAAATTGTAATTTTTAAAAATGAATTCTTGCTATGTGTGTGTATTTGTGGATAAAGGCCTTAAAACGAATTTGAGATAGATTTTTTTAATGTTAGGCATAAGGTATGGAAAGCCGAGCATCTTTTTAAGGAGGTCAATTTAAAAAGGAAGATGCCTAAAGATCGTCCAGCAAACATTCAAAATAATAACTCTAAATATGTGTTTGAATATGAGACTGAAAAAACAGAGAACCAGAGTTTTTATTGAACCCATTAAAAGTGTTTTTCTTCAGTGATGTCATCGTGCTTGTAAATCACACAGCTACAGTCAAATATGCAAAATAAAAAAAGTCAGAATTTGACAGAACATTTGAGGAATTGTTCAGATATTTTATGACATTATTCCAAAAAAAAAAGATTTCCCTGCACAATATCACCTCAATTTATTTATTCATTCATTCAATTAATCATTTATTTGTTTGTTTATTTTATTTATTTATTTTTGCTCATTTGTTTACCTACAATGGCAAATACTTTGAGTTCCAGAACCGACTGATTTACTTCCAAACTCACTCTCGAATAAATCACAGATATTTATTTATTTATTTATGTATTTATGTATTTATTTATTTATTTATTTATTTATTTATTTATTTATTTATTTATTTATTTATTTGTCTTTTATCAAAAAGTTCAAGTTTGTTATTCATAATAAACTCTTTCAATAACCAAGATAATATTTTAATTCTGAACTAATCACTTTGATGACATCACTTTTGATTTTTCTCAACCATCAAATTAAACTTTTGTTTTGTGAAATATTTCTGATCCCCCCCCCCTCAGATAAAGTATTTTCCAATCAGACCTGTAATTAGATTTTTAAAAAATTATTTTAGCTTCAGGTGACCAGTATATCTAGAAATAATAATAGTCAGAGGTTCGGGCTCTCAGACAGATGCTTTCAGATGCTGGATATTTCCAGTAATCTCCTCCAGTTGTGGAGATACGACACAGACAGACAGGGATTGGTTATTAAGTCATTAAGCAGTATTATATGAGATCAGTAATTACAAATGTCATTTAAGAGGTAGGTTAATACTACAATTATACAACGTTCACCAGGAGGAGACCCCTCAGCTGAATCGCCACCTTAATGTGGACGATGTGTTTGAGTAAACCCATGATCCTGGGGTCGGTGTTGTCTCTGGGTCTCCCATGACAAATCAGTCTCAGAGTAAGAGTCAGAGACATTGGTGAAGGTGGACCACAGCAAAGAACATGAAGACCAGGACCCCTCCTGGACCAGGCCTAGTGGATAAGCTTTAGCTCCTAGCTGGACTCAGAAAGTCACCTCTACATGGACTCATCACTTCACACGAGAGAAATCAAGGTCAGGAGCAATCAAAGCCAGGTGGCAGATGAGGACATGGGCTTGGGTGTGCTGATCCCCAGCGTCATAAACTGGATTTAGGTACGTGGAATGTCACCTTGCTGCAGGAAAGGAGTCAGAGCTTGTGTGTGAGGTTGAGTAATACCAGGACATTAGGTAAGGTAAGGACATTACCCTCTCCTATTCAGGGGTTGCTCAGGGACAGAGGGTGGGTGTGGGGATGCCTATCTGCAGCTAGAAAGCCACCTCTGACCATTGCACAGTTCAGAATACCCATCCTTCTTGGAGACTGTGTCCTGGGGGGGGTTGCCACCTGGGGGATTTCATTGTTTCCTGGGGAACAGAGGTCCCAGTCTATGACATTATCTACTCACATCTCTGGGAGAGTTTTTCACAAGTCCTGTGAGATGCTGGGCTCATGTAATCTGAAGAGGCCCTGTTCTTCTGCAGATATGGCTTCCATGTGCCATGATCAGAAAGTGTCAGTCTCAGTGGTAGCTGGAGGACCTGATGATGGATACCAATAGAAGCTGTCACGCTGAAGGAGGCCTTAAGAGTTTGGCAGGTCCATAGCATCCATTAAACAACTGACAGCTTTGTGATTGGTTGGAATTTTGAAAAGACCTTCAGCTGGCCTCAACCTCAAGGTCCTGGCATACAGTAAGCTATTTGATGACTCAAGAAGTAGGACCCGAAAAAACTGTGTTTGGTTTAGTTGGGAAGGTCCTGACCTGAAGATTGTTGGGCACTGAAAGAAACAACTTGGGGATCTTTTTCAACTGGTCACCATTTCTTTCAATGAGGTGTGAGGACTTGGAGGAAGTCGAGTTTATTACATTGGCAGCTGAGATAGTCACAAAGCCTCCTGGACTTGAAGCTCCTCCACATCACACGTGTCAGCTGAGGCAGTTTGGGACCCTGATCAGGAGTCCTCCTGGTTTTTCAGGCCCCAGAACTCTCTGGAGGGACCCCCTGTGGAAAGTGTGGCTATGAGAGAGTGATGTCTGGGTTTCTGTTGCCTCCTGATCTTTGATCAGTGGCAGAAAAAGGATGGTTGGACCATATAGACTCAGACTGTTGTGTTTACATCACAAATGACAACTTGGTTTTATTAGAACTTTATTGTTCTCATTTTGTGAATTTATAACAAAGGAAAATCAGGACCAATACTATTTTTCTATATCCATCACTTAATAGAACATCAGACATGTAAAACTGTGCTGAAAACAATCAAACTAAAATATTCCATCATGGTTGGGAGATTTAAGGGACTTAAACTAATGCACAGGACACATTATCATATGAAAAAAAAACTTTATGATGTTTCTAATAATCTAAACAAAATACTGATTGTTTCAGAACAAGAGTGCAGCATTTCCTGCAATACAAAAAAAGAGAGAATAACATCCAATTTTTTATTTGTTCCATTTGAATTCAACCTTCATAAAGAGACATTTCCACCTGTTTCAAGCAGACAGCAGTTTATGGATATTTATCACAAACCTTTACATTTGTAAATGGTCGCCATGGTGATTACAATGACAAGCAGCCTGAATGCATCTTCATCTGATCGTCTGCTTTCTACGTTTTAGTTCACCGTTCCTTTAAAACACTACAAACTATATCCAGACAGCACACATGGACAGGTAACACATGAAACCAAGCAGGAGAGGACGTTTCATTTTTTATTCTGGGACGAGGACACAACCAGTACACTTCGTGCGTGTTCAGGAGACTGTCGGGTTTACAGAGCGACAGAAACCCAGAGGAGGCGGGGTCAGTCTGAGAGGAGTGTTATTTTGAAGGCTCGTACTGAATCAAACGAAGAGCTTCTTCATTGTCCAACAATCCCTGAATGAACTCTCCCTCTGCGACCCGTTCTGAATGAAAAAAAAAAAAAACATTTTATGAATGTCATAACTGATGCAGATTTAAAAACACGTATTAAAGAGTAAATCGACATTAACTCATTAGGGTTATCAAATATGTTGCCATTTAATTGCAGTAGTCAAGGCAGGAGATGACCATAGATGCACCAGGAGCTGGGTGGCATGTTAGGTACGGTCTCATCTTTCGTTAGTCAAACGATGCGAAGCGGCAAGAACGAGCGATGAAGGCCGCTAGATCAGTTGGTCATCAATCGCGACACCCAAATGTTGAGCTACCTTTGATGGAGCCAGAGATAGGGAGTACATTTGAGATGTTGTGTTATGGTTGGTTTGGCTGGTAAGACGATGGAGTTCAGTTTTAGAGAGGTTGAGTTGGAGTT
Organism: Callopanchax toddi; assembly: GCA_006937965.1. Classification (NCBI taxonomy): domain Eukaryota; kingdom Metazoa; phylum Chordata; class Actinopteri; order Cyprinodontiformes; family Nothobranchiidae; genus Callopanchax; species Callopanchax toddi. Next base: position 346,100 of record SSNR01000201.1, read on the forward strand.
GAATGAGGTCATCAGGTGGGAATGACAGGTGGAGCTGGGTGTCGTCAGCATAGCAGTGGTAGGAGAAGTCATGTGATAGGATGATCTGACCCAGCGAGGTGGTGTATTATCGCAAAGAAAAGAGGTTCCAGTACGGAGCCTTGGGGAACCCCTGTGGCAAGGTGGTGCACGGCAGAAGTGTGACCAAGCCAGGATACAGTGAATGACCAACCTGTGAGATACATGGGCGTAGATTTGGCATGGATGGAGGTGACATGTCCCCACCAATATTTTGATCCAAGGACGCAGAAATTGCGCTGCATCCCCACCAATAATATGTGCAGCCCAGTGGACCAGGTGCTGTCCGCGGATGGACCTGTGTCCAGGGTAAAGAGGCGTACGTGTCTGGATCGAATGCTTACGTCAATGGCACCTGCCCTGGGTCTGGATGAGGACTGGTCACCAGGCATTTTCCCAGTGGTGGAAACTTTGGGCTGACTGGGACCAGGACGGATTGCTTTAATCTGCACTTCCTGTTTCAGCGAACACTTGAAACCCCCACCCACCATCCCGTCATGCTCCCCACCAATGTCAAGAACAAATCTGCGCCATTGTTGAGATGTGATTCTAACCTGAAGTCTTCTCTCCCTGTGATGCCCATAATAGATAGTATGGACAACAGGATGCAATGGTTGACAGGGTCAAACGCAGCTGATGAATCAAGCAGGATAAGTACCGAGGACTTGACAGTCACTCTGGCTTCTTTTAAGGTTTCTGTCACAGCCAACAGCTGTTTTGGTGGAGCGGCCATGTTTGAACCCAGATGGTTCTGGGTCAAAGAGATTCAGAATCGCCCACCAAACAGTTTTGTGTTATTTATACATTTTTGATCAATGAAGTTAACAAGGCTGGCCCCTCCCCCAAAACCCCAGTCATCTCTGATTGGTCAGCTCAAGTGGTCTGCTCATACACTGCTTAATATCCTTTATAACTTCTGCAACATTCGCCTAGTTGCGACCACCCTAATCCATTAACAAGTACCGACAGAGTGACTTGACATAAACTGCAAAACAGATCAGGTGAAAACTTTTAAAAACTTATTCTATTTTTAAATTAAAGTATCTGCATTGGTATAAACTGCTGCTTGTCTAATTGTGTGTTCAGCTCACCATTTTCACCCTTATTAAAGACTTTCCAGAGTTTATTTGCCCTCTTCTCAGGTGTGTTTTCATCCTCAGGTAGTTCCGCCACTTCGTCTTTTGGAATCAGCTTGAAAATTGACTGTTGGAAGGAGAAAAAACAAAGAATTTGGTCAAACAGAGACGATTTTATTTAGGTCTGCTTTTTTATGGCATGTCAGTTGTACTTTGTATGCATTTATTAGGTAACACAGCTGTACCTATACATATAATTCATAGTAGCACAAATGAGTGGAACCACTGAACCTGCTGACAAAATGAACATCATGTTTTTGTCATCAGCTTTTCTGACACTGTTTTGTGACATTTCAGCTCCAGAATTTTTAATCAAAGTTTGGTTGCTATTAATACGACTGCATGGACAGGATAGATATTCAAACTTAATTAGAAAATGACCTTTTTTAATTTGATGTCAGCTAATATAACTAGGGATGTACCGATACCACTTTTTTCAAAACCGATCCGATACCGATACTTAAATCTGAGTACTCGCCGATACCGAGTACCGATACTTCTACCACACAAAAAACTGCAACAAATTGGAATACAGGTTTTATTTTTTCTTTTCTGCTTTTTACAACAAATAACTGAGTTAGATAAAAAAATATATATATATATTAAAAAATGATCACAAAACTAAAATATAAGGTGAAAAATAACCATTTTCTGTGATTTCACAGTGAAATTATTGCAGTTTTCCACATTTTAACCAAATAAAATGAACTATTTGGCACCATCTCCAGCTCTCAACCCACACTGTTCCTCTTTAGCTCAATAGCTCCCCCTAGTGTTCAATATAGGACACTACAACAGAAATCACAAGTCACAGACAGTGAAGCCACTGGTATCGGTTCCTGGTATCGGGTAACTTTAACCGATACGATACCGATACTGGTTACATCCCTAAATATAACATGACTCAAATCATTGCTGTTAGCTCCGTGTGACCTGTAGACAGTTCTGTTGTAATTACTGATAAAATAAAAGGTTTTAATTGAACTTTAACTCTGATTGGATCACTTCAAATATTACACGTTTCAGCAACAACACTTAATATACTCCTCAGAATTGTATCATGTTGCATCTTATTCAATCATGTTGCATAATACTGTATCATATTGTTTTATATTTATATTGTTTTGTTTTAAATATCATATTGTATCCTGTAGTTTTCTGCTATATTGTATTGCATTGCATTTAGTAACATCTTCCATCATTTTGCATCCATAATTTTTTTATATGTGAGACATGAATTCTTGTTATTAATGATCTTCTACACAAGAAAGCACCAAATGTTAGTTAGAAATAGTGTTGATGCGACTGTGAATTTTCTCTTAACAGAGCATCCTCTTACTCCAACGCGCTCTGCAGGCTCAGACGTAAAGCCTAAACTGTTTATCAGAGTAAATAAAAGTCTAATCCTGAAATTATGTTACCTAACATGGATAAGACCTCGGCTGTTCCGTCTAAATGTGGCTATAGACTTGTGATAAGAAATAAAAACAATCATATTGGACAAAGAGGAGCTAAAGGTTAAAGGTTTCTTTTATTTCATTCATTCGGGGCTCAATTTTAGACCTAAGATCAAAAGTTTTTGTTAGGTAATACATAACTACACTGATATAGGCTAAATGCGTCTTTTAGGTTACAAAACACTGACAACATGTTTATTAAGAGGTCACTGAGCAAAAATAAATCACTAATCTTCTTTCTCTTTGTGCCCTTTTCTGTCAAAACATTGATCCATGCATCTGCCACGACCTGGATTTACTGATAAAAGAGTCTTAGCTGCACGAAGCTGATAGTAAATTCAAATCCAGCTCCAAACTAATCAGCGGCAACTGTTTTTAGCTCCTTGTTTTTATTTTTAGTTAGAATCAACTTGAGTCTTCTTACTTCCAGTCATTGTTCCTGTTGTTTTTCTACTATAAACAGTGCAACGGACTTCAAGGAACAAATAAAAATGTCCAGTTTGATTCACCGGAGTGGGCTTTGTCTCTGTGAGTCCACATCATCAATGTGGCACGAAAAAAGTGCTACAGACTCTGCAGATGCTTTCATCCAAAGTGACTTACTATCAGGCAGGATGTGGTCTGCCCACACATGCATGCATGCACGGGAAGAACATGCTAATTCAATGTAGAAAGTCCACAGCCAGGAATAAAACTGTCACCTTCTTGCTGCAGGCCAACAATGCAACCAACTGTGCGGCTATGCAACCTATGAGGCTTTAAACAGCTCAAATATATTTTGAAAATCTAGGGTTTGCATTGATTTATCTAAATAAAATCACTATTTTTAAACCCACGATTAAACAGCATGGTGGTACAGTTACTCAGCGCGGTTGCCTTGCAGCTAGAAGGTCATAGGTTTGACACCTGATTGGGAGCTTTATGCATGAAGTTAGCAAGTTTCACTCATCTATGCATTGGTTTTCTACAAGTTCTCTGCTATCGAAACAACCAAAAACACGTGTGGATTAATTGGTGGCTCTAAATTCTAAAAAAAATCCCTCTCGGATCAATCAAATATCATTATTTTATCATATATTTAATGAAATAAGACTTTTATACATTAGTGCAATGGCTGTCAGTGCCACCTTGAATATCAATTCAAATTTGGCCGAGTTAAAATCTTTTCTCGAGGTATTCCGACATCCTTCCACATTGCAAACACAAGCGTGTGTGAATCTAAATTGTCCAGTGTGTGTGCATCATTGTGTCTCATGTATGTTTCTGTGTTGGCCCTGCGATGGACTAATGACCTGTCTCGAGTTGACCCCACCTCTTGTCCACTGACTGATGAGATAATCTCCAGAACAGGATAAAGTAGACGGGAATGAGACAGCCAAAAGTAAACTTCTTTGCAGATGATACTGTTGCTTATATTATAGTTTATGTATGCTGTTTGTTCCCCACTTTACTCCAAGCACCCTCTGGTGCACAAACACACACCACGGCCATTTCTCCGAAACTCACCGAGCAGATTTCTGCGACCTCTAACTTGGTGATGTATCCGTTTTTGTCCACGTCAAACAGCGAGAACGCCCACTCCAGTTTGCTGGTGGTCTTTCCTGTTGAGGTCATGTGAAGGGCAATGATGTACTCCTTGAAGTCCAGTGTGCCGTCGTCATTCGTGTCAAAGGAGCGGAAGACATGTTGGGCGTAAGTGTTGGCGTCACTGTCTGGGAAGAACTTCTTGTAGATATTCTGAAACTCTTCCTTGGAGATGCGGCCTGTTGGGCACTGCTTCTTGAAGTTTTCATACCACTGGACTATCTCAGTTTCCGTGAACTTGGTGTTCAGTTTCAGTTCATCCAGGATCTCCTTGGATACAGCTCCGCTCTTGGTGTTACCCATCACTGGTGGTGTTAAGCTTTCGGAGCTATTTTAAGATTCTAAATTTGTAATCCTTGGTTATTCTGAGGCAGCTGTAACCAACTTCAGCTTAGGGATTTGTCTATTCTATTATGTAAAAGTGGTGAACAGAAGACTGGTTCTGAGGTCAAGCTGCAGTGTTCCTCTTGATGTTGGTCCTGGCCCGCAGCTCAAACCGTGGATGCAATTGCTGTGAAAAGAGCAGAAGGCACTTGATAAGCTCATTAAGCCAATCAATCATGGGTAAAACCGATAAGAGATGTCAAGGGCGTGTTTTGACTTGGGTCAAATCCCAAGGGCTTGTTTATCGTTAAGTCAAGTTTCTGTTTCTTTCTTTTAGTTTTGCTTCTTTTAGTAGTTAGAAACTGTTGAAAGAGCCTTATGTTCCATTTATGAAATATATCATTATGTTTCATGTGATCCCTTCCTGTCATTTGGCCTCTTGTGATTAATTCAGTTATTTGAAATTCCTGGGAACATGATGAATGGAAAGACATTAATCTAAAAACTTAACAATCACCTGCAAGAAAAGTGGAGAAAAAAATCAAAGTGAAGCACATGGGAAGCATAATCCTTGATTTACGCTGTAATCCAGAGCGATAAACGACTTGGATTAACCTGAAGTGCTCAGACGCATCGAGGTAAGAAACGCTGAAACGACAAACTGAGACTTACAGGAAGCATCAAAACCTGCATCTAGATGTCTCTGGTTTTATGAGATTAGATGAGACTGACTAGAGATGGGAACCTCTGTGAGCGGAGGACGGGTTCTAGCGTCCATTAAAAGGATCTAGTTGGACGTTTTAAAGCTGGAAGACAAATCACCTTCTGAACCTGATGTTGATTTTTAACATTTAATCCAAACTGTTAAGGAAGATATTTGCAGCTTTAAAGGTGAGAGACGAAGCTCCATCACTAAGAACTTTGTCTAAAAAGGCCTTCAGAACCAAGAACCATCTTTCTTATTTCTCCAACTATTGAGAACATCTGTGTCCTTTACAACATTTGGGAGGTAGCAGTGAATGCTGATCAATCTCAGGAAAATCAAACATTAAATGAGAAAAGGAAGTTTTTTTTAGTTTCTGCAGAGTTCCTATACTTCAAGTATCCGCCATGTTTAAAGGAATCTGACAAAGTAATTTTATAAACTTATTTTTCCTATTTATTTTATTCAGTCATTAATAAGTCCCCCCTAATGATAAAGTTTGGGATTTTATTGCATTTAGTCCTGACTGAAACACTTTTATTGTTCAACAACAACAACAAAAATGTGTAAAAACGACTAAATTTTAAAGGATTTTGCAGATTTTTTAAAAACTAAAACATGCAAAATGGATCATGCATGTAGAAAACTAACAAAAATAGACATTTATATTAAAAGTCAACCTCATTTCTCTTTGTACCAAGATGAATTGATAAGTTTATGGAAGTATTTTTACTCTCTAACCTACACATTATCAATACATTTCTGCAAACTGTTCTAAAAGTTAGATTTTTGAGCAAAGTGTCGCATAACTTGTCCAAAAAAAGTCCAAAAATTATTACTATTTCATGATTATTCTGTAAATGCAAAAACTTTTTTATAAAGTCACCTATCTTAGACAGTTAACTTCAAACCTTAAAAAGATCATTTTTCATTTCAAAGTGAGTCATAAACCAAGAAGACTCATTTTGACTCCAATAAATTTACAAAAATTAAAACAAACATTGATCTTCTTCCATTTTCAGTGAACACACAATAAAACCAGGTGATTATTGATCATTAATACCAGTATCGATGATATCAAACATTTCAGATGAACAACCAGAGAAGATCAAATGATGAACACACAGCTTGCTTCCTACCTGTGAGACGAGCAGAGAGGTTTGGGACAAGCAGTGATGCTCAGTCAGGGAACAGAAGGCAAAAATCAGCCTCCACCTGCTGAGGTAAGTCCATTAAACTACCCCCCCTCCATCCCCCCTCCTCCAGAGGCGGAGCCACAGCAGCGAAAAGATGAACTCTGACCTTCCTAAGCTGCTGCTTCCTCATGATCACATTTATCTCCTATTAGAGACGCTCATTCAAACAATTCCTTAGTTAATTAAATTCAGTCTCTATTAGTCTAATGGCTGTTTACGAGAATGTTGATGTTTTCTTCTCTCGACTGTCTCATCAAGCTAAATGCATTTTACCAACGGCATTTCAAGGGATCCGTAGATCAGTTACATATTATTTGTTCTTGCAAAAAAAAAATCAATTTAAGCCAATTAAAGCTGAAAAACAAATATTTATTATTAATAATATTATTATCAATTAAAGGTTTAATTTCCACATTTATTACATCCCAATTCAAACACGTATTTTGATTAAACCCTAATTGGAAACACTTTTAACTGCAGAATTTTTTTTCAAACCCTGAATGTTTTTCTATATTTAGACAAAAGTCGGACAGAACCGTCTCCTGTTTTGACCTGAAGCTTAAAATAAGCCCGCTGACTGAACCAGAGTTACTCCAGGATTGATCTGCAGTAAAAATAAAGCAGCGCTGTAACCAAAACTCGTCCTGGACCTTTGTTCAGGTGAGGATTTAAGAGTTTAAATCTGGTGAGTGGTGGTGGGAGGGTGTGCTGCTGATGAGGGAATTAAATGTGCTTAATTAACTAAGTGTTGTCCTCTGAATCCTCCATCTGCTTCGCTCTGACTGCACACAAATAAAGACACACCTGGCTCTGAGGTGTGGAGGCTAAACGTCGTTTTTAACCCTGTTCCACTTATCTGCTGTTAAATTATGACCAAAAAACACTTGAATGTTGGAATATTAACCAAGAAAAAGGGTCGTGATGGAGATTATTTGTATTTCAGTAAAGGATATTAGATGTTTAGAATAGAATAGAATAGAATAGACTTTATCATTGTACCTGCCCTGGAGATAAAACAAAATTAAGGGCTGCTCCCACCTTTAGTCAAAACATGCATCATAAAAATGAGAAAGAACAAGTAAAGAAACACCATGTACCACACACCCAGACAGTATTTCAGGACATGCTCCAGAGCAGCAGCTTCATGTTCCTCCTGAGGACACACAGGAAGTACACACTCAGAAATGAAAGGACAGAATTGTACCTTTTTTTGTCACTGGGGTGGTACCCTCAAAAGTACAATTTTGTACCTTTAATTGCAGGGTTGTATCCTAATGAGTACAAATATGTACTATGTGTCCCCTAAGGGGTACAACTTTGTACCCTAAGGTACAGGTTTGACTAGTAAAAGGTACAAATTACAAGGGTAAACATTTGTACCCCCAGTTAAGGTACAAAATTGTACCTTTTGAGGGTACCCTTTAGGGGTACAAATATGTATCCTAAGGGGTACAAATATGTATCCTAAGGGTACCCCTTAGGATACATATCCTCAAGGGTACCCCTTAGGATACATATTTGTACCCTTTAGTATACATATTTGTACCCCTTAGTATACATATTTGTACCCTTTAGGGGTAAAAATTTGTATCCTAAGAGTACCCCTTAGGATTGTACCCGTTAGGGTACAAATATGTATCCTAAGAGGTACCCTTAGGATACAAATTTGTACCCCTAAAAGGTACAAATATGTATACTAAGGGGTACAAATATGTTTCCTAAGGTACATATTTGTACCCCTTAGGATGTAACCCTGCAGTTAAAGGTGCAAAATTGTACTTTTGAGGGTACCACCCCAGTGACAAAAACAAGTACAATTCTGTCCTTTCATTTCTGAGAGTGTAGCTGCTGGGCTTTCGTTACCAGAACCTTGGTGTTGCAGGTCCAGGAGTGATCTGCTGAGACGCAAGTGTCCAGAAATCTGGAGGTGGTGATGGTGTCCACCAGCTTATGGATCAGGAGGGGTGTGGTCTTTTTGAGGTTGTTTTCTGACCACCAGAGAGACCGTTTCTCCTCCTCCACCCTGTACGTTTTTCTCCTGACCATTTTCTTTATCAGTTCCCTAAATAACTCTGCTCCACACACCTGTTATCTATCTAGTAAGGAAAGTCTATTTATACAGTATAGCACCTTTGACAGAAAAAAATCACAAACTGCTTCACGAAAAACATCAAAAAGACAAAGAACCAAAAGAATAAGGATCATTAAACAAGACTATTAAAAATAAATAAAAATCATAAAGACAAATTAATACATAGAAGTGTTAAATAATGGGGTCTTCAGCTCAGGGGCGGATCTAGAGGGGGGGGGCAGTGCCCCCATGACAACAAGCTTGGCCCCCTGTGGCCCCCTGCTAAGTGCTTAGTGTTTTCGAACAGGCCCGTTTCCACTATCGGAACTTCAGGGTCATTTTACAAGAACTTTGAGGCTTGTTCGTGTCTCCACTTCATCGGGCCGTCTTCAGGGCCATTTACGGGACCAACGGAGTCCCTGATCAGGGGCAGGTACTCGGATCGGCCCGATAGACTCGCGGAGTGGGAAATGTGGTTAACTCCTGCTGATTGGTTGTGGGATGAAGGAAAATGATGAAAGCACACGGCGCCGAGATAAATGACCTGTGTGTTGTTGTCGGAGCTTGCAAAATGACCGTGTCTTCGAGGTTGGATTAGAATCAGAATTTTCTGGGTATTTTTTGATGGGTTGGGTCTTACAGGGTTAATGGATCGATGCTACAAACCATTCTTTCAAATCGTGTTGAGGCGTGTTGAAGCTGTGCAGGAGGGCCCTCCAGGGCCAGGATGGACTCTACATGACAATGAAGATATTAAAAAATGGCTGATAGATCTGTGAGACTAGAAAAGGCACAAAAAATCAGGTAGGCCTACGTCAAGAAGCCAATAGCAGTCAGCATGTGCAATAATCTTCATGTAGAATGAGTAGACATCCTCTTTAGAGTCCATTAATCTTAGATGGAGATTCATGATTTTTTAATGCAGAACGCTCATTCGATCCTTTCTGGAGTGAACACTTGACTTCACCATACCTGCACCATTAACCTCAGCCTCACAGGTGAATTGGATTTTCCTGTCTGACTGGTTTATCAGAGCTTCACTGAGACCGTAAAAGCTTTGCACAATCTGTGTTAACATTTAAGTCAAAAATCTTCTTAAAGTGAGAATATCTCATTTAAAAGGTCCAAAAATCCCATTTTACATGATTATTTAAAAGTTCTGGTATTTCTTAAAGGAGTGCATTCCTCCTTTAATTTCACAGAGCGACTCTCAGCTGCAGCCACAACAACTATCAGCTCAATATCTGTCAAACCAATCGAGTTAGAGATATTTTGAACAATTAGCTGTGGTGGCCATCTTGAATTGGGTTGTTTCCAAAAGTTTTCATGAGATATTTTGCTCTCTTATGTTTGGTGAGAAATAAATGCTTTTATTCAAACTGATTTAGGGTTTGTCCAAATATTTCCTAAAAGAAATGAGCACAGAATATTTATAAGAACGAATACCTTCACAACTTTCACACAAACGATTTCCCCTGAGTAGGTTCCCCCAAAATGCAAAAAAAATGCCTGAAAAATGCACATCTAAAATACATAAAGCTGCTGTTTTAGAGCCCTTTTAGAGTACATGAAAAACATGGTCTCTCTGTAAATTGAACACTAAATTTTTAACGTCTGAAGTCAAAAACTGTGCAAATTTTTGACGTTAAAACACAGAAATCAACTACTTTGTCCTTGCCTTTGTTTTTCTTTATGCTGCTGCTCATGTAATGGAAGTACGGACTGGAAAATCAAACGAGGCTGTGGAACCAGTCCTTCCCTTTTTACAGTCCAAATTTAATAAGGATAGCACAAAAAATGACTGTTCTGGACGTGTTTTTGTGTGGGTATGAATGGATGATCATGAATAAAGCCCATTAATGGTGTCCAGTGTTGCTTCTGATCTTAATTCATCAAATAAATGTGTTTAGCCGTTTGGCATCGTTGAGTTTAAACAGTGGAAGCCATCTGAGTGGCTCCCTGTTCGATGCTCACTCATCCTGTTTTGACAACTTTCCTCTTTTAGGGTCAGGATTCTCCCTATAGCCTTCAGACAGTAAGGAGTCTGGATTTATTGGATTAGCAGTTTTCGTTCCTTGGGCCTGCAGACAAGCCTTTCGCTCTCACAATCCACAATCTCACCTTTAACCCCCAACCTGGCTTGGATTAAAGTTCCAAGAAAGGGAACCCTTCTTGCTAAAAGGAGCAGAGGATTAAAACGAAGCAGCGGAGGGAGGCAGAGACAGAAAGATGCAGCGAAGGTGGTGACGCAGGGCGGCGTAAGGAGGATTTGGCTGCACAAAACGGACAACAGGTCATGGAAACCTGGCGACCTCAGAGTGAAGCTGAAAGTTTTATTTAAGCTCTTTGGCTGAAAATCAGCATATCTGTTTCTAGAAAAAGAATGTTTAATCTAGACACCCTAATGGTCACATGACTTCAGGTGTCAGCGAGGGAATGAGCATGCGAAGGAATGTGACTTCTGCAGGTTTGAGTGTTTTTTTCTCCTGCAAATCATTTTATTGAGTCATAAAATAAAAGTTATTTTTATCAAATGCAAGATTTGTCTCAATAAAAGGCCCTTCAGGACTCTATGACTCAGTAGAACGTTTTTTATTAGCAACAAGGTGAAAGGTGAAGCAGATTAGGAAGCTCCCATTTTGGTTGAAGAAAAATTAGCCTCCGAGTCTGATCCGGTTTATTTTTATGTCTTTATTTTTGGCTTGCTGAATAAGTTTTTATCTGGAAAACAATGCTGTGGTTTAGAATTTTGCAGGTTGATTTATTAGTTTTATATACCCTCCATGTATATGTATTGTATTTTATGACATCAGCATCATAGCGACAATAATAGCTGCACATTAATCCTTGTTCAGGTCACAGATGAGTTTCTTCCTGCTGAACTGTCAACACCAGTTACTGATTTGTTGACTGAGTTGGAATCAGGCCTTTTTCTAGTGTTTGTCTCCCTCTGCAGGACAAAAGAGGTACAGCTAGTAAATTTATTCTCATTCAATAAGATGTTTGGCAATAATAGAAAAGTTTTTCTTAAATTTTTTTCTGTTTGTTCAGATTTTTTACCTGTTATTTCAAAATAACCCAACGTATTAAATCATTGTTTAATGGAGACAATGAGTCAGACTTTGGTCCTTTTGACAGTTCACTAGTTTTTCTTTCTTGAACTGCTGTGGCAGGTCCTCCCGACCCCTGCAGACTGAAAACATTCCACTAGAGCTGTGGTTGTGGAAAAGCTTTGACTCAGCTGTGCAGTCGTCACAGTTTGGCTGCGCTGTCGGAGTCTTAATGCTTGAGCTGCTCATTTGTTCCTTCATCAAAACATCAATTTCAAGGAAAAAACACAACTAATGATTTCCTGAGCTTTCCTCTAACACAGTCAGCCTCCATTTTAATGGCAGAACTCGTTTATTTCATGTCACCTATTATTCATAATATGTGTATTAGCAGACATTAACTCCACATGGAGGTGATTTGTAGCTTTTTCAGGAGTCCCTAGTCTCCCTGTTGCAGTCAATCCTCCTTCATCAAGATGTTTGGATCACTTTTGGTCTCCTCCTTCGCATTAAGGTGGTAATTCTGCAGAGATGTGAGGAGCTCTGTCATCCAGGGGGGAACTTGTAGAACCGCTGATCCTCCTCATCGTAAGGAGTCATCTGAGGTGCTTTGTGCATCTCTGATAGGAAGCTTCCAGGTCACCTCCATCGGGAGGTTTTCCAAGAACTGGGAGGAGATCTCAGGGAACCTGCTGGAGGAAAATCCTACCACTTTCATAAGGAGGGTGTCAATGGGGAGAGGGATGTCTGATGTCGTTCCTCCATGACCTGACCTTAAACGAATGAATTAATGAACTTTTTTATTTTGATTACTTTACATTACTTTACATACTAAACAACCAAAATATAAAGCTTAGCATTTGTGTTAGGCAAAGGTATCAAAATGAAACAGGTTGATGTCACAAAATAATCACATTATAGAAGAAAAACGATACAACAGAAAATGAAATATATTTACATTGTGGTCACACAATTTAATTTATGCACATTGTTGTGTATTTGTTGTGAGAGGCTTTGTTAATTGTTCTAATAGCATTTTTTTAACCTATTTAATCTTTATTTATTTTGTATGTACTTCCCTAGGGTTCAACACAATAAAACATTTAGGGCATTATAAGAGAACAGTACAAGATATGTAAACAATTCTCCTTTAGAAGTTTACTCATAAAAGATTTAAATAATTTCTGTTTGATAAAGGCTTAAAATCAATGATCACACCCAAGAATGCCAAAACTTTTCAAAAAATATAATAAATAGTTTTGTTTTTGTCAAAGTGAAATCCTAATATTTAACCATTTCCTATCCTTTTATTGTGAAAGTCTTCACAGGAAGTGCTAGCTTACTCCGTGATGTCGAACTTTAGAAGTGAACTGTTTGTTTAAATTGGGCGACCGGGAGAACGTTCCAGTCTTTCTTTCGTAGTTTTCGGTCAGTTTTATCGGTGAGATGTCGACGTCCGCGCAGCCTGACCGGATGTACTCCAAGCTGATAGACGACAGCGGTCAGGACGAGTTCAGGACAGACGTTCAGGACAGCAGCGGTAAAAAAAACAAAACAAAAAAACTACTGTTCACTTCACAAAATTATTTCTGACTTTTTATGTTTTATTTAGTGTATTAATAATATTTAATTACAGTTAACCATAGGATATTACATTTTTCCCCAAACAAAAGTACCAAATGAACTTAATGTGACAAATTAAAAGCTTCAAGTTGTGTTTAGGCCTTTATTTTGGAAGTGCACCATATTTGATCATCTGCTTGAAATTTGATTTGTAGCCTAAAAAAAGTACAAATGTTAAAAAATAAAATACATTTAAATAAAAAAACAACAGATACATGTCATTTTAACACTCTGAATTACTTGGAAAATTACAGTTTCAATCATTGAGGTTTTAAAATGACATATTTTTAGATATCATTTTTAATTTTAATTTATTTCAGTTGTTTTTTTTACTTTTTTATGTTTATACTTTTTAAACAACTTTTCTGACTTATTGTTTCAGATTAAATTTAAAGCAGGTGATCAAATATGGTCACCTGCTTTATAAAAGGTTAACAGACTCAAACTGATGTTTTTGTTGCATGTGTTGGGGGATTAATAACTCGGTTATCGACCTGTTATGTCTTGTTTTAAACCTTGTTGGGTTTTTTTGCTGAAAAGTTTAATTTTTATTTCCAAATAATTGTCATTCAACAGCATACCAGAGACATAGGAAAATAAAAACACAGGCCAGGCTAGAAAAAATAAGTAATAGATTAAATAATAATCGACTAAAACTAGACTAATTAATATCTTTTAAACTATCACATAGACATGGCTAAAAATGATTAAAACTAATCATCATTTTAGTCCAAAAGACTCAAACTAAAACCAAAGTGGCTACATGCTACATCCTGCACCTTTTCAACCATGATGCCAGGTTTTTGTTTTGTTGTTTTGGTCTTGTGACTTTTTGCACAAAGATTAGCTGCACAAAAATAAATATTAACAATAACTTTTTAAGACCTATGAGTCTGTTTGTTCCATACGATTCTGGAAATCATGAACATGATGACGTTCTGTGACTGAGTGGATTTGGTGGGAAAATAGTTTGACAGATTTTAAACTGTGAGCAAAAAAAAAAATCATTAAAAGTAATTTTATTGCAGCTGCACATGTAAGTTTGAAGATATCACCCATCAACATGTATAACAAATTTGTAAAATTAATGTCTTTAGGAGGATTTTTTTTTTGTACACAATTTATTTTGGGAATGAAAAAATAAGTACATGTAGTGAAATCTCTCGCTGTACTCTGAGTACATTTCATGTTCTGGAGGAACAAGTTTTGGCATGTTTGACTTCCTGAAAAGGAGAAATGGGGTTTTGTGGACTAAAAGGATCAATTCAAACCTAAATGTAATCCATCAGTGGGTGAGAGTACATTTTACAGATACCTCAAACCCACAATACAAATAATACACTTGTTAACAACGGCTCAGATGTTTAACAGATGTTTGGGCTGATTTTAGTCTCAGTCAGAGCAGCAAATTCTCTTTTAAGTTTGTTTAGAACATTTCAGTTAGCAGTTTTACCTCAGAACAATACATTAATGAGGTTTTACTTGTTTGCTTAAATTATTCTGCACATATAAGCTTTTCTTTTACTACATGCAGCAACAAATATACGAAATTAGAGTTTTTCTTCTAGTCCTGAAACCAACTTGTTTGTTAAAAGCAAACAACGACAGTTGTGCAAGAACTAGTTTAAAGTTCTCACTGGTGAAATGAATCATGGCTCAAAACTCCAATCTAAATTCAGAGCTTTAGAATGAATAAAGTAAACAAAAGTCATGTTTATTTTAATGGTTACCTTAAAAAAAAAGTATAAAACAACTAGACTTTTTGTCTAAAACAACAAATATAACCATTTTATGAAGGCAAATAATGAAAAATCCCAAAATAACACATTTTATTGTTTTATTGTACATAAATGTTAGCTCTGTTTGCATATCTCCTCTCTCATTTAATCTTGACTGCTAAAATTTATCTTTTTCACTCATTGCTCTCTTTAGTTGTCAGAAAACTTAAAATCTAACCACTTGTGTTGATTCTTTCCTTCAATTAAATCCTGGTTTAATTTAAGAAATTGTAATGTGACAGAAAGTCCAGTCAGGTAAATAAAGATGGGTTTGTTTTGTGAAATAGGAACCGGAGGATGAGTCTTTATCACGTTCTGAAGGTCACCCTGTCCTACAGCTGATAATACGGCCAAAACTGGTCCTCTGACTTCTTATCTCAACTAAGTTAATAAACATTTCAGCTTTTTAGAAATCAAATTGTATAAAATGATCTGTTTTGTTCTGGAGGCTGTGGCACTATCAGACATGAAGTTTTGCCTGATAATGAAAACACAAAAAGGAAAAGTTTCTAGTTTCACTTCTTGTTTTTTTTTTTCACAATAAAAGCCTGTCCATATTGTACATAAATGCACGCGTCAGCCTGATTGTGCAGCGAGAACAAGGCAGTGGGCTGCTGATTTTTAGAGGAAATATCACTGTTTTCTGCATGAAACAGCTGATATTTGGATTATAAATCCTTATGTTTACAGCAGATTTAGATTTTTCAGAAGAAAATGATTAAACTGTAGAATGACCTGTACTCCTCTAGTTTATCTAGACTGAGGAACTTGAGTTGATCCATTTTCGATACCAGTTTGATCTTGTTCAGGGTCATGTAGTGTTAAAGTCTGTCTCCAGAAGTTATTGGGTAAGAGGCGGGTTACTACTGGACATGTTTCCAGTCCACAAGACAACATAGAAACAACTCTGCAATCAAACCTAAGGTCAATAGACTCAATACTCAATTCAACATTCATGCTTTAAATGTGAGAAGTAAACCAAAATACCCAGAGAAAACTTCAGCATGCTCTGGGATAACGTGCAAACTCCATGCACAAAGGTCACAGCTGGGAGTTGAACCCAAGACCTTTATTTAACCAGATGAGTTGATTGAGAGCCCAATGACGATCTGGCCTTGAGGCAGCAGCTGTTCTCGTGTACAGTGTATGCAACGAATCAAGGCAGTCTTATAGCAATCAGAAGCAGGCACAAGGCAACAGTACTAAGGAATTTTACCATTTTCCAACCAAAACTAATTTAAAAAAAACTTTCAAATTGGGACCATTCAGAATAAAACATGACCTTTTCAGTCATGAGGGGGCGTGGCTTTAATGACATCACAATTTGACTGTTCCGTGTTGTTTAAGGTTGCATGATGACCCACCACAGCAAGTTTCCTCATTCCATGATGTTCAATGACCAATTTATAGCTACTTGAATATTTTTGGCGAGTCGCCCAAGTTTGAGACTTGGCCCCGCCCCCTGAACATTAACGAAAACTCACAATTTTCAAAACTTAAGCTTCCCCATGGCTTGTGAGCAAATTCACCAAAAATCAAGTCAATCAAAATCTCTAGGTGGAGTGTGAACAGCTGCGGACCCTCCAAACAGACAAAATGAGCTTAAAATGGCGTGTTTGACCCAAAATGGCCGACATTCTGTTTGATATAAACCATGATGGTAAGAGACTTTTTCTTAGTACGCTCAACAAGTGTACTAAATTTCATAACTCTACTGTAAAATAAGGTCAATGTGGAGGGTGATTTTAACATTTCTAGGAGGCGCTGTTGAGCCAATTTTTTGGCGACTTTTGCGACGCCCTTAAAATACATAAATTTTCACCAGGTTCTACAAATCCCCCAAATTTGGTGAGTTTTTGAATATGTTAAGGCCTCCAACTAGCCAATTTATTTTTGCCGGGAGAAAGAAAAATAAACGGAGGAACTACAAGACAAGAGGCCTTCGCAGTGCTTTCGCTGCTCGGGCCTAAATATGTAACAGTAAAAAGGGACAGTTAATGCAGTGGTGAGGCTAAATTAAGAGACATCAATAAGATACTTAGATTTAAGTAACGCAGTGTTTTAAGTTTTGTGTTTTAACACTGAAATGTGCCAGGTTTGGGTCAGGAAAAGTTCATGGTTTGAGCTTAAACGCTACGCTGATGACACGCCTTGGACATGTTGGGAGGATTGGGACGTTTCTCTTGAACTGTCATATTCTCACAGCGTTTATAAGTTTAGAACATATGGTGTTTTATTTTTCTTTTGCATTCAAGAATATGTGAATTCCCTTTAATGTTTGTTTCATAAAAGATAGTGTGAAGTTAATATAGAATTTTTATTGTTGCAGAAAAATAAATCACATTAACAGTTTTGTCTTTCATGATTTGGCCACTCCTGGTTTATTTTTCTACATTGACTTTATCTGGTTATATTAAGTCATTTGATTTATATACATCAGTGAAAGATTAACCAAATTCAAACAGTTTTGTAATCAAATAACTTCTATTATGTCCAGATTACCCAGTGTCCCCAGTCAGAGTCCCCCGACCGAGCGGTCCAGGTCCTTACCGCTTCGCCACCATCTGCCTGGCTGCGCTCTGTGTTGTCCTGCTGATCTCCATCATAGCTGTCTCTGCACACTGTGAGTACACAACCATCAGAAAGTACTAACACCTAGTTCACTCATTACTTTGTGCTTTATTTAATACATTTTTACAGACAAAAAGCTAAATATTAGCTGGTAAAGATATTAGATGAAAATATAAGTAAAAACTGTCAAACCACTAAAAGACTCCTTGGGTTTTTGGTGTTTTATGTGGTGCAAAGCAGGGGTGTAAGAAAAAAATCAATGCACTGATATATCGCGATATTTGGTCACAATATTATATCGATATTCTTAAAGCAAAATATTGATTTCTTAACATTTTTCATGTAAAAATTAACAGCAGTCGTTCATTTTTGTGTTGCACTTCGACCTACAATCAGTTGTTGGCTGCTGTCATTAGTCCTCAGCAGTCCTCCGCTTCCACGGAACATCGATAATACCGATGAGTGGCAAATGTTGCTAACTTCACACAGCTATCCAATGAATGAAGAGGAGAGGATACAGCCGGCCCTAGCAGCTTTCAAAGCTGATGTGTGTAGCATAAAGTAAATCGATTCTGCTCAGCGGACAACTGAAGAGGCTAACTTTTCTGTTCAGTTGCAACAGTTTTCAAACAATTAAATTAATAAATATCGCAACATATCGTATTGCTTCTAGTATCGTGATATATCGTATCATTGCCCCTGTATCGTGATGCACATCATATTGCCAGATTCTTGCTAATACACACCCCTAGTTCAAAGTTACCCCATGTTTTCATTTTCACCACAGATAGGAGCAAACCTCAGGGCGGTGGGGAAGCAACATCCCAGACACAGAAGGGGGAAGCAAACATCACAGCTCTGACGTCCACGGTCCTGAAGCTGCAGCAGGAGAGTAAACAGCTGCAGAAAGAGAAGGAGGAGCTGCAGAAAGAGAAGGACGAGCTGAAGGCCAACCTGACCGCCGCGTTAACCAACAAAGGTATCGGGGTTTTGTAAAACCTTTAATTAGTTTACTAAACTGACAGAATTGATTTTCTCAATTTACGTTCTACAATGTAGGATCACTTACCAGATTTTTGAGGTAACTAATCATTTCTTTTCTTTTATGGACACCTAGAGGTCAAACCCACACCAACAACAACAAAGGCCCCTGTCGTGTGCCCTGTAGACTGGCAGCTCTTCAGCGACAGCTGTTACCTCATCCCCAGAAACACAAGGGACTGGCATGATAGTCAGAACTTCTGTCAGACCAAAGGAGCTCACCTGGCCATTATACATACAGCTGAGGAGCAGGTAAACTATAACAAACACCATGGTGGTACAAGCTGCAACCTCCACAGTCTTTATGTAATTTTATCATCTTATTATCCCAGGTCTTCTTTGTCTAATTTAATATTTTCATTAACCCTTTAAAGCGCGCTCACTGCAGCGCTTAGAAATTGAAAGTTTCAAATCTTAAGTGTTACTGGGGGCAGTTAGAAGACTCTTTCCTTATTTATTTATTTTTTACTTTTAAAAGGGTTTTCTTACATACTTTTTGAAATTTTCAAGGTTTTACAGATTTTTTTTTTTTACTTTTCTTTTTTATTTATTTAAACTTTTTAGGTTTTTAAAAAATATATGTTTACATTTTTAAAAAACTTTTACATTTTTACTTTTTCCTTAATTTATTACATTTTTTTAATTGTTTCTTTTTCAAACTTTTCAACTTTTGCAAAACTTCTGTAAACTTTAAAAGTGTTCAGTCAGCATGTAGAAGTGATCCGATATGATCATGGAAACTGCATCATCACGGTTCTTCAGAAGTATTTGGTTCGGTACTACGGTAAAAGTTTAGAGGAGAAAGAAATGAGCAGCAGCAGAGAGAGTTTGGTTTAACAATCTTTTAGGAAAAAGTCGGTTGAAAAGAGATGTCTTCGCTGGTTTAAGGGGAGGATTCCGCAGATTCCCTTAGACATTTAATATCTTCATCATTTTAAGGATAATAATCAAAAACTGCTGACTCCTCTGATGTGTGCTTCTGCTTCTGTTCAGACGTTTTTATGGAATCTTCTACCCAGAGGACACTGGAACGCTTACTGGTTTGGAATCACTGACGGAGAAACGGAAGATGTGTGGAAATGGGTGGATGGCACTCCGGTGGTCGGAGGGTAGGTTCCTCTTTTTCTCAGCTCAACCGCCTAATAATGTTATGAGACTAGGGAGTTCTAATTTAGATTAAGTTTGGTTTGGAGAGGAGAAGTTACTTGGGCGTGTGAGTTAGCTTTTATCAAAGTAGCCCTCGGCTTTACCAGATTGTGGGACTCACTGAGGCCGCTCCGTGGATCACCTCAGCGTGGATGGACGATCGTTTGAGGGTGGTAGTCCCCGACGACCATCTGGTGCCTCCAGGGGCAGGTTGAGCCCCCTCGGGCCACGTCGATGTCCTGGATACGAGCTAGCAGTCCCATTTCCAGCAGGGAGCATCGGAGGCTTGCATTCCCATGGTAGGGCGTCAGACGGAAGGTGTCGGACCTCAGAGGGAAGCTGGTTTCATCGGCCCCACGGGGCTGCGCAGGAGGACCGGAAACTTTAGGAAAATAGCTGAGCTGTGTAGAGTTTGACAGCCAGCGTGTCGTCTGGTCAGTGTCTAGACCAGAACTTCAAGCTTCCGGGATCGGAAGGAGCTACGGTATGTGGAAGTCTGAGTGCAACGTGGGCCAATGAGCGACGAGTTGAGCAAGTCACGTGACTCAGATCTTAAAACGACAGTTCATCTTAATAAGGAATGAACATAAATATTATTGATTTAACCTTTAGCAAAGTATGTATATGAAATAATACTGAAGCTGGATCAAACATTCAAAATACTGTGGGAGAAAATGCATTAATCATATTAAGACATTTTTAAACAGTTTAATTCAGAGTAATGACGTTTTAGAAGGAGACGTCAGGCAGTCTTTGAGCTTATTAACTAAAAGAGAGTCCTGTAGAAGTCTTCCGGAAAAACGACCTTGATCTGGGAATGTTAATCCAGGTTAAACATAATAAAAGAGTCATTTTATTCCAAGTTATTGGGAAAAAGATGGGTTATTGTTGTGATGGTCACAGGGGTCAGAGTTCAGAGGTTATAGCGTATTTGATAGTGCTACAAATGAAAAAAATATGTCAGAAATTCATATCAGAGATCCAGACCTCATGATTAAATGACTTAACTGGGACAAAAACACAAGGAAAGCCACTTTTATTACAGTTGAATTAATTCTAAATAATATAAGTGAAATATTTTCCTACTTTAATAGTTACTTTTATATTTTATATCCTTGATGCAGGTATTAGGACTGAAACTATTTCATAAACAAATCTGCAAATATTGTTCAATTACAAAATGAATTAAATGTCATAATATTACCAATAATCATCAATAATTAATACAATTCTGAGCAAATAATCTTCACTCCAAATGTTTTTTAAATATATTTTTACTACTTTGTTTTATTTGTTTTTGATTTAGTTTCAAAGTTGATAATTTATTTGCATAAAAAGCTAATTTTTGATGTTTTATATTCATATGTTCAATTTTCAACCTCCTTTAAAATAAAATGAACCATCTGTTGAGCAGAAAATCGTCTAGAACAGTCAGTCGGATTTCCAGGTTTAGTTCACGATCAGTGTTTTCTTTACTGACCCTAAAGAACTCGGAGCCATGACCAAAATGAGGAACTCTCGAAATGTGTTTTTGTTTCTTTAAATTGCAAAGTCAGTTATTCTTCTTCTTCCTTCTCATCTCCTTCTGTTCATATTTTGTCAAATATCGTTGAGCATCTGTGTTTTTTCCACCTCTGCCTCATGCTACAAGTTGACTGTTCATCCTTTTCACTTCCGTTTCGTTCCAGCTTTTTCCTACTTCTCATATTTTCTGAGACCCATCTGATTTTGGTTCCTCATTTAGAAAAATTTTTTTTAAATTATATTCGCTGTTTGTCTTGTTGTCAAGAACCTGCTCTGATTCTCTTCCTCTTTTCCTTTTTTTCTCTTTTCTGTAGATTGTCTTCCCATGATTCTGACTCAATCTGCTCTGAAGTTTCTAAACATGTGGTTGATGAAATCCGGAGTAATAACTTCTTATCTCCAGGCTAACGTTGTAGATTGACCAATTTTTAAATTCATAACTATTACCTTAGAAAATAGCTTTGATATATCACATGTAAAAATTATAAGTTATTATCATCATCACCTTTATTTATATAGCCCCTTACAGGCATGAGGGATGCCCTCAAAGTGCTGCACAGTAACACATTAAAACAGATCAAATCAACAAAGACAATTAAAACCAACATGTACAAACAGAATAAAATCATGTAAAAGATCAACTTCTATCCCAGAGAGTTAAAAGCCAGGCCATAAAAGTGAGTCTTCAGCCTCGTTTTCAAAACCGCTACTGAAGGAGAGCGCCTCACAGAGAGGGGAAGTGGTTCCAGAGTATTGGTCCTGCTGTTGAGAACGCCCTATCCCCTCTCGTCTTTAGCCGAGCTCTAGGAGCCACCAGCAGCAACGAGGTGCGGGAGATCGAGCAGGGACATGTAGTCGCACCAACTCCGCCAAATAAGCTGGAGCCAGTCCGTTCAACGCCCTAAAAACCATTAAAAGGAGTTTAAAACGAATTCTAAAATCCACAGTTAGCCAGTGAAGAGCAGCCAGGACAGGTGATCAAACTTTTTCTTGCCAACCAGGAATCTCGCTGCAGCATCCTGAACGAGCTGCAGACGAGCTACCGTACCCTGACTTGCACCAAATCGAACAGAGTTGCAGTAGTCTAGGCGTGATGTTATAAAAGCATGAACTACAGTCTCAAGATCCTGTCTAGATAAAAATGGCTTCACTTTAGCCAACCGTCAAGAAGATGAGGACACCACAGTACTAACGTGGGCATCAAAGCACAGGGCACTGTCCGTCTTCACTCCAAGATTAACCACTGAGGCACTCAGGCAGGACTTCAGGTAACCACAGTCCACCTTGGAGGAGTCCAGAAGACCATTTGGTCCAAACAACACTGCCTCTGTTTTACTCTCGTTTAGACACAGAAAGTTCTCTGCCATCCATGACTTGACTTCAGCCAAACAGTCCATGAGTCCACTGATCAGGCGAGCTCCAGCACCATCCAGTGGCAGGTGTACATAGCAGTCATCTGAATAAAAATGGAAGCCAATTCCATATTTCCGCAGGATGTCACCCAGTGGCAGCGTATAAATTGAAAACAGCAGTGGTCCCAGGATCGAACCCTGTGGGACCCCCCAGGGCAGATGAGAGAAGGCCGAGGAAAAACCACCCATCCTCACACAGACCCTCCTGTCCTGGAGATATGATCTGAGCCAGCTCAAGGCCAGACCAGAGATCCTCACGTAAACGATGGAGCAGCACTTCATGGTCTACGGTATCAAAGGCTGCCGTGAGATCCAACAGGATCAGCAGCACTGGATTGCCCCCATCAGTCGCTGAGAAAATATCATTAAGAACCTTTATCAGTACAGCCTCAGTACTGTGCAGCATTTTAAAACCTGACTGGAAGGGTTCTAAAACATTGAATTCAGTTAAAAAGTCCATTAGCTGAGTATAGACACATGTTTCAAGCACCTTACTCAGAAAAGGGAGCTTAGAACTAGGCCTAAAGTTAGCTGGCAGTGTAGCATCCAACCCAGGTTTCTTTAAAAGTGGGTTGATAGCTGCTTTTTAAAATTCTGTCGGCACAAATCCAGAAGCCAAACTAGTGTTAATTATGTGCAGAATTAGCGGTGCGATAGCTAAAAAGGCAGGATGTCCTCCGGTGATGCACTTGGCCTCGTCTCCTCCACTGATTTAGCTAAATCTGCTAGAGAAACTGGTTGAAAAGAAACCAATTGCCTCTCAAGAGATGGACAAGAGCTTTGCACATCAGCTGTAGGCAGGGGTGCTCGCAACATCGCCACTTTCTCAATGAAAAATTTGAGAAAGTTGTTAGACACCGAGTTCGATGCCTGTGCTGGAGAACAGTTATCCACGTTCAACACTGAGTTAATTACAGCATACAGAACAAGTGAATTATTGGCATTCTCAGACACAAGGTTGGAATAATAGTCAGTCTTTGCAGATTTGACAATTTCCTGATAGGATTTCCAACTTTCCCTCAGGGCAATTAAGGACACTTGTAGATTGTCTTCCTTCCATTTTATCACACCTCCTGCATTCCCTTCTCAGCCCGAGTGTGGCCTGTTGACCACAAAGTAGCAGCCCGACTTCCCTTCATCAGTCGAAGAGGTGCAATAGTGTCCAGAATGTTCTTACAGGTCTCATTAAAATAACTTAAGAGTCCATCCAAAGAAGACCGGTCACCTGAATAAGGCTCAGCATTACTAAATAACAAGGAGAAGTGTCCAGAAGTAGCAGAGTTCATTGGATGACAGAGTCTAACAGGAGCTGCAGATTTAGCAACACTACCAGGCACAGTAGTGTCAAATAAAACCGGTCCGAGGAGACAGCCTCCTGAATACACAGGTTAGACACAGTTCATCCGAGAGCCAACACAAGGTCCAAAGTGTGACCACATACCTGAGTGGCCCCACTAACCCACTGGGCAGCAAACATGAATATTAAAGTCTCCAAGCAGCATAATCTGGTCACAACGAGACACATAGTCAGCTAAAAACTGAGAGAACTCGGACAAAAAAATCCTTGTTGTACCTTGGGGGTTGATAGACCACCGCACAGAGGAGTGGTTGTGTGTGACCACGTTCAAACAAACACAGTTCAAAGCTGGTCCTCGCGTCGCCTTCCTCCGCTTATCCGCCAGGTCGTGGCGTGGGGGCAGCACCCCAAGAAGGGCATCCCAGGCCATCCTCTCCCCGGTTAAGTCCACCAGCTTCTCAGCTGAGATCCCCAGGCGTTCCCTGGCCAACCTGGAGATGTATTTCCTCCAGCTTGTCCTGTGTCGACCCGTGGTCCTCCTGCCGGCAGATTTTTGTATTTGTTGTTTCAGACTTAGCCGAGTCTATAAGACAGGTAAACACTGGGTAAACAGGATTAAACTGGGAAAGAAGCCAGTTTGTGTTGTTTTCCCTCCCCAACATGGTGGTTATTATTTAAATAAATGTATTTTCTGAAGACAGGCTGCCGCCATTCTTTTCTTTTGTCATAAATTTGATTAAATAAATTGCCGCTGCTCTTGGAAGCAGCTTGTGGGTACCCCAAAAAATTTAGGCTTCAACCAAGCATTGATATTATTAACTAAGAAATTAATTCATAGGCCAAAAAAAACGACTGGTGAAAGGCTCAGCTGATTGTCGATGGTTGATAAATTCATCCAACCTCTTTGTTGCCCCATAAAAACCTAAATGTTTCATGTGGTTGTACACCTAAAGCCCCTTTTCTCTGTCTGTAGTTTCTGGGAGGACAACGAGCCCAATAATCACATCAACGAGGACTGTGGTTACATCGTGAAAACGCGGGTGTTGGAGCGCGTGGCGACAAAGAGCTGGTACGATGCGCCCTGTAACATGTATCTGCCCTTCATCTGTGAGAAGGAGATGGGTGCAGGAGCCACCAACACCACGTCACGCTGAAACAACTCTAACAAGTTGAGTTTGTCAGGATTTAGGGTTCTTGGTGGATCTGAAGTACGGTGTACATTTTAGGACATCCTCAGGTCTCAGACAAAAAGTCCTCAGGTCTCAGACAAAAAGTCATCAGTCAGACAAAAAGTCCTCAGTTATCAGACAAAAAGTCCTCAGTCGTCACTGACGACTTTTTGTCTGATTACTGACGACTTTTTGTCTGAGACCTGAGGACTTTTTGTCTGATGACTGAGGACTTTTTGTCTGAGACCTGAGGACTTTTTGTCTGATGACTGAGGACTTTTTGTCTGAGGACTTTTTGTCTGACGACTGAGGACTTTTTGTCTGAGGACTTTTTGTCTGACGACTGAGGACTTTTTGTCTGACGACTGAGGACTTTTTGTCTGACGACTGAGGACTTTTTGTCTGATGACTAAGGACTTTTTGTCTGAGGACTGACGACTGAGGACTTTTTGTTTGAGGACTGACGACTGAGGACTTTTTGTCTGAGGATTTTTTGTCTGATGACTGACGACTGAGGACTTTTTGTCTGACGACTGAGGACTTTTTGTCTGATGACTGAGGACTTTTTGTCTGATGACTGAGAACTTTTTGTCTGACGACTGAAGACTTTTTGTCTGACGACTGAGGACTTTTTGTCTGAGACCTGAGGACTTTTTGTCTGATGACTGAGGACTTTTTGTCTGAGGACTTTTTGTCTGATGACTGAGGACTTTTTGTCTGAGACTGAGGACTTTTTGTCTGACGACTGAGGACTTTTTGTCTGCTGACTGAGGACATTTTGTCTGAGACCTGAGGTCTTTTTGTCTGAGACCTGAGGATGTCCTATAATGTACACCGTACTGAAGTCATCTAGTGAACTGATTGTTGTGGTGTCTATGAGTGGAGCCTCAGCAGCAACAGAGGAAACCTGTTTGATTTAAATGCAGGTTTTAGACTTTTAATTTAGTGCATTAAAAGGCACAAAATGACTCTTTGTTTTACAGATTTTAGCTTTGTTTTAAAAGGAAATGACTTTTTTCTGAATTAATGCTTAGTTTTTATGAAATTTAACACAGTTTTGGTGCTTAAATTAAAAGTCTGTATGCCTTAAACCATAAAACAATAAACAATAGGTAGAGTTTAGTAATAATATCATCAGATATTCAACAGAGTTCCTGTTTCGTGAGAATTTAAAAAGAACAAGTTTGATCCTGTGAGATGAAATCATCTCAGTAGGTTTTGTTTTTAAGTGAAATTCTCTTTGAGGTATCAACATTTGATTATGTTTTTCTGTTAAGTTTTTATGACATGAATCAGATAAGTGTTTAAATTTGTGCTATTATAAATCGTGAAAATAATAAAATAAAAGGTTTTGTATTTTAAAATCTCACTGGGCATGTTTTATTTAGCTTCGTTTTAATTTTTTTCACTTAACAAATGATTCATTTAAATTCATAAATTGAGTGTGTTAATTAGTGACCAGTATTTTTGAAACAATCATCTATAATTTGTAGTAATCCTAATTAAAAACACAAAAAGGATGCAGTTTACAACTTCAGAAAAGGTTTAAAATATTTGTATTTTTTTATTAAGTTGCTTTATGACATAATTTATAATTTGTGTAAATGCATCCATAGATTATATTATAAATATTTAACACTTAGAACATTGCTAGATATGTAAAGAAAAATATATAGAAGCCTGCAGATACAAAAGGTCAAAGATGAACTCCTTATTTTTACATAATTTAATTTAAAAGTAAACTAATTTTGCATTTCAAATATATTATTGAGAGATCATTCCTGCACTGTTGTGAGTTTTCCAGCAGATGGCGCTCTGCAATCAGCCAATCAACACTTTGACCTCTGATTATTTCTTCTGTTGCATTTTGGATTAAAAAACATTTAGATTTTCTGTCATAAGAGTCACAAAAGTTCATTTTATTGAAAATAAAGCATTTTTTCTTCACAAATAACAATAAAATCAAGACTAAACTAAATTTCTTAGAATTAAACTGTGCAGCATTTATGATATTTTGTTTTCAATTTATTATTTTCTGAGAAATTTATTGTAACTTTTAGAAAAATTGAAGCTTTTTCTGCATTTTCCAACATTTCTCTTGTGACTTTAGGACAAAAACAGTACAAAATACAAAACAGGTAGCAGATATGATTAGGTTAGATAAGGTTTAAATAAAAAAACATCCATACTGATATTTTTGATATCAAATAAATGAATTTTCCTCCCTTCTAGACCAGAAAACGGCTCAAACTGCCTCCGTCACGCCTGCATTCGGCCTTTCGTGTCATTTCAACCTCTCTCTATCTTCTCAAAGCGCACTAAGAGCATCACTGAATGAAGAGGCCAAAAGGGGAGAGAGTTTGAGTGCAGGTTTTACTCCTGAGCTCGTTACGACAGAGAGATACCAGGAAGTCAGCTAGCCCTCTTCTGTCACAGCTCATTAGCCCGGATTACAGAGCGGGACTTACCGAGTGAGGGGTGGAGGAGCAGTGGGTCAAAATCTACAACAAGAAAAGCTTCGATCAGATTCCCTGAAGAGCGATTCACGGTGCAGAACCAACACTTTATATGTTTGGTTGTAAACTTTAGTTTGAATGAGCTTATTTCACTTTTTTCCTCTAGTGAACACAAGTCTGGGATCTCTTAGTCGGGCTGAGTTCATTAAATCTCTTTAAATCCAAACGCACAGAAGAGAACATCCTGGACTCCGATGGCGTCACAGTCAGGGGGCGGAGCCAACAGAGCACCTGGACTTTCTTTTTAAATGAAAGGAGTCATTTTTTCCTAATTTATTATTCAAAATAATCCACTGAACAATATTTTACCTTCTTTCTTTGTTGCTTTATTGACTCTTTTATCTGTGCAGAAGTCTTGAGTCAGCCTTTATGAGTTAGTGTTAGCTTCCAAGCTGCTTCCTGTACACTATTTTCACAAATTAGCTTGTAGTTCTGGCTTAAAGCAGACAAGTGGAGTATCAGGATTAGTACTTTCATCAAAAACCTGCCACATCCAGTCCTATACATGTCTACTGCCCCCTGGTGGAGGATCTACACCAGGAAACGTTTTATTTATTTTATTTTATTTTGTAAATTTTATTTTTTGTAATATTTTCATTTATATATTATACGTTTTATCATTTTTATGAACAAAATATTTTTTTCGTTTTACTTATAATTTCATCATAATAACATTAAAAGCCAATAAATATTTCATTTTTTTCTAAACTAGATGTTTTATCATTATTATTATTTGATACTTCAGGTTCATTATTATTCATCCAGATTTTCTGAAGGCCTTTTTTATGTTTTTTTTTTTTTTAAACTTTGGCTGTTTTTCAGTCAGGCTCAGTCCTTCATCCTGACCAGTTTTAGAGGATTTTGATTGTTTAACCACTTTTCTCTGACCAATGAATGAACAGCTCCTAGACTGAAGGGATGAATTAGAACAAATAAGAAAACTTTGAAGATAAATTATTTTAATTGGCATCTTCAGGCACAATTTGTAAAGAATTTGATAAATAGACAACGATTGTTGGTGAAAACTCGTCGTACAGCTGTACGAGCCACGTCAGGAGACTCTCCATTGATTTCAGTTCAACCTACAACACCATCCCTGACATCCTGATCAGCGAAGGTCAGGCCTCAGACTTCCCCCTCTCACGTGCACCTGGGTGAAGGACTTCCTCACAAATCGTGCCCAAATGGTCAGACTTGGCATTTCAGAAGGTATAGCAGCATCTGCATCTCCTGAGAGTCCTCAGGAAGAAGATCATCAGTCAGAAGCTGCATCCTCAGCAGATCACTGACATCACCCATCAACCTGTTTGACCTGCTGCCCTCTGACAGGCCCATTAGATCTAGAGCTAACAGACTCAGGAAGCGTTCACCACCCTGAAAGAACACGTGCACTACACGTTTTGTGTGCAATGATCTATGTGCAATCCTTTCCAGCACCTTGAAGTCAACTTTTTTGCAATTTATTACAGCACGTCCTGTTGTTGCACAATGACGATAAATCTATCTAATCTAAAAGTTCTTCAAAATATCTGGATAACTTTTGATCAAAGTTGCTTTAAATGATCCTAGAAAGTCTGCTTGGAAGGAAAATATAAAGAAGAAACGATTTAAAACTTTTGCACATTGCTGCCAATTGCACAAATGCCAATGGGACAAAAAAAATACACATAGTACAAAAAGATGCATTCTCTCTCAGTGCAGCAGGATAAAAATACTGAATAAAATGTTCCTAAATGTTTTAAGGCAAGTTAAGAGCTAATATTACTAATAAGACACCATCAGGCTAATCTAATGATTTAATTTCCTCCTCATTGAGTCTCTGGTGAGCAGAAACACCGAGCTCCAGTGAGCTAATTGTCTTCAGGCTTCTATGTTTGGACAAATGCAGCATTTGCAACGTTGTCATTCTTTATGAAACCAGTGGATTCCTGCAGGTTTTCACTGGGAGTCGAACTCTTTGATCAGATTTCAGGAAACCGTAAAAACAACACAGTTTTGATTTAAGACGCCATCATGAGCCTGTCCTTCAGAATTAAGTAAATTTAAAAAATAATAATTAAAAAATCTTAATAATCACATTATAAGTCAGTGTTTAAAAAGCTGTTCTAGAGTCAGGTTCTTTACTCCTGTCCCGGCTCATGATCACGACTTCATCCCTCGTCTTTAGAGAAGAGAAGTGATCTCATTATCATCAGTCCACCTTGTTGGAGTTTCACACACACACACACACACACACACACACACACACACACACACACACACACACACACACACTTCCTGTCCAGCTCCCAGACACACTAGAAGTCAGATCACAGAATGTCAAAAGAGAGATCATTTCTGATTCAAAACCTGAATTTTCCTCTCTGATTACCAGAGCAGGACCCAAATCCTCCTGTTCTGCTGCTCAGTGGTTCATCATCAGACACTTTAGGTCAACTGAATGCTGGGAAACTTTTTAAAAATCGATTCCACGTTTTCTACCTTCTTTAACGAGAACTCTTGATTTGCAGCGATCAGCTGTCGTGTCTCGTTCTGAGCCGTAATGCTGCCTTTGACTCTTGATCCACCTCCCGTCTCTACCGTTGCTGTGTGTCGGGCGTGACGCACGTTTAACCCGACCTGCTCTAATTCCCTAACGAGATTACCCGTTCCCGGATATCTCATAAAACCCCGATTAACCAGGCTCAGCTCATTAGCTCTGCCAAACCAATTCTAACCTTATTGTCAACCTCCGCTTCACACCAGTCGTCCCATCGTGGCAAAAATCGTGCAGGAACAAGAGCATCAATTGACTTGATGGTTAAAATAATTAAAGATGCACGTTTTGTCCTTTTTAATGGTTTTCTCTAAAGTTTTTCTGCACTTTACCTGATATAGATCTATAAAAAGTTTCTTCTTCTTCAAGATTCCCTAAATTATTTGCAAACCTCTAAAGTTTCTTCCATCTCTCTCAGAGCATCACATTCTCTTTCACTTCCTGCCACCTTCCTGTGCGTCTTCTCCTGTCATTTGACCTCATAACCTGTTTTTTTTCCCTTCCTATCAGTTTACCTGACTCTTCCTGCCGTGTTCCCTCCCCCTGTTTCTCTCAGTCACTCTGCTTCCCTCTCTGTTTCCATCTTTGTGCTTTATCCTTTCATCCCTTATCTCCTTCATCCCCTCCAATCCTCAGCTGTTCTTCTCTGTGGAGGAAGGGCAGGAGAAAGAGAGAGTTTTTCACAAGTTAAGCTCCATCAGCAGTCTGCAGGGGGAGAGCGTCAGAGGAGCCATCGAGCCGGCCGTCCATCCTGGGATTGTGGAATCTGCAGGAGCTGGTGAAGTTGGAGGAGACTGGGACCAGAAGCTGCAGGAGAGCAGGTCCTGACTGAGAGTGGAAAAGGTGAGTTTGGTCTCATGTGGATTTCTGCAGGTTGCTGGGGAACATTTGATGAGGCGCGTCTTGAATTTGTGGCACAGATAAAGTTGAAGTTCACCTTGGACATTGGAGAAGCAAACTGTGGCACGCAAGCATGCATCACTTTTCTTCATTTTGCTCAACAGTGCTGAATTTTGTGAATTTTTTAAATGCATGAGAGCTCAGTGACCCATGCATTCTTCATCCAGGTCTATCAGCTCCTGGTTCTTTAGACAATCATTATGAAGCGTTAATTTCTTGCAAATAAGCAAAAAATCTTTATTTTTTAAGTCTTTTGAAGACGATTTTTGACTCAAGTCGCCTGTCAAACCTCAGAGTTCGGTGCTTTTGCAGCACAACAAATAATCTAGAAGAAAATATGTATTTAAAGCTCTGATAAATAATAATGTGCTGGATGCTGAGTTCAGCTGAGCAGACGGGGCATCAGGTGTGAAGCAGTTTGGACTTTAAAAGAACTTCTTGTTCTTCCTCTTCTTCTTCACCCCCTTCTTTCGCTGATCTCGGCGGTAAAGAGCAGCAGTAATCGGATGACAGGAGATTGGAGACGTAAAGCTTCTACTGGGATTTAAAGCCCACCTGAATCCCCCTCAGGACTCCTGTCTCACCTGAATCCTGTCAACTTTAATTCATAATAGATGTTTAAACTTTATGATGCAAAAGCTGCAACTATGCTTTAACTTCCTGCAACCTGCTCTGTTGTTGCAAACTCAGAACAAGTTTCTCAAGCGGATGCATTCACCAAAAATCAAGTTTTAATGTAGTTAGACGACATGATGGGAAAAGCAACAATATCCCCTTTTCTTGTGGAAGACGTTATTGTTGATGGAGGACAGGAGCACCTGAGCAGGTTCTTGGCAGTCAGTTTGTCAAACGTCAGCATCCTATTACAGCGTATTAGACTCATACAACCTACTACTGGATGCAAGGCTTTCAGCAGGACAACAAAAAACAGAAAAAACATGGGAATACAGACATTTAACGCTTCTGATTATGTTTTACAAAAGTATTAGTGGGATATTTATGTAAGTTGTTAAAACATGTCTCTAAACGACGCAAAAAAATCAGCTGTGCAGAACTTTAAAACGGCATTAAAGGTTAAATCTAAATGTATTAAAAATAATTTAAAAGATGAAGGAGGAGGTGGATCTAATCTAAAATCATTTTCTTTCCTTCTTCTGTTGTCCCTTCTTTCAGAGCTCTTTCTGTAGTTTCGTTCCCTCCTCTGTGTGTCGGCGCTCCTCACAGAGAAAACACGTTTCCTGTAACTTTATTGTGGGATTAAACTTGAAAACAGGCTCTAATCTTTGCAGGAGACTTGATGGTGCAACAGCAATCCACTTGCTCTACTTTAAGATATCAGGGTCACTAACTGATCTGCAGACGAGATCGTTGTGTAGCTGTGTTTAAATGGCTGCAGTGTCGAGCTCTCAGGGTAAATCTGTAACTTATATTTAATAGGAAATGTCAAATCAAAGCCACACATAATTAGGGATGTACCGATACCACTTTTTTCAAAATGATACCGATACTTAAATCTGAGTACTCGCCGATACCGATACTTCTACTACACAAAAAAATGCAACGAATTGGAATACAGGTTTTATTTTTTCTTCTCTGCTTTTTACAACAAATAACTGAGTTACATTAAAAAAAATATATATATATATATATATATATATATATATATATATATATATATATATATATATATATATATATATATATATATATATATATATATATATAAATATATATTAATAAAAATGATCACAAAACTAAAATATAAGGTGAAAAATAACCATTTTCTGTGATTTCACAGTGAAATTATTGCAGTTTTCTGCATTTTAACCAAATAAAAAGAACTATTTGGCACCATCTCCAGCTCTCAACCCACACTTTATCTCAATAGCTCCCCCTAGTGTTCAATATAGGAAACTACAACAGAAATCACAAGTCACAGACAGTGAAGCCACTGGTATCGGTTCCTGGTATCGGGTAACTTTAACCGATATCGGTATCGGTGCATCCCTACACATAATAATTGGTGATTATTTGTTGTTTGATTACCTGTTTTTCTTTGTTTCCTGCTGCAGAGTGACTGCTTCGTTTCCCGTCAGTAACATCCCTGAACATCCGTCGCCATGGCAGCTGAGAAAGCTGAAATGGATAAACTGAAAAAGGAGTGCGATGGCCTCCGTACGCAGATTGAGGTGAACTGAAGGAAATCACTGCTTTTTTTAGATGATAAAGTTTTGATTCAAATGGAAAAAAGTGAATTCTAAGACATAAATAAATGCTTTCCTTCAAATACTTACAAAAATACCACTAAATATAAATGAAGTTTTATGTTTTAGTGACTGGAAGTTAAGATAAGTCTCCAGGAAAGTCATTAGGTTGGACGTTTGCTGAGGAAGTCTTGTCCTTGTGTGACCTCCAGGCGGCTCGTAAGGCTGTGAACGACACCACCATGACAGCAGCAGCCAATGGGGTGGCCCCAGTGGGGCGGGTCCAACTGAAGCTCAGGAAGACGCTCAAAGGTCACCTGGCCAAAATCTACGCCATGCACTGGGCAGCAGACTCCAGGTAAAAACAAAAACACATCAAGGAGGTAAAACAAATAGTAGCAGTTTGATTTAATGAGCTGTATTTTCATTTTATTTTTGCTTTTAGAGGAAGAATTCATTTAATTAGTCTCAGATTTTTGCCTTTACTGCAATGATTTCTCCAGTTTGTTTAAATAAAAAAGATCTTATTAGACTAATTTACCCTGACCACTCTATTCCTCACCTATCAGTGTGTTTTTGTTATAATAAATATACAAAAATGTTTGTTTTCAACCAAATATATAAAGTTAATTCTATTTTTATTGTCTGTTTTTTGGCTTCTTGGCCCACAAATGATTTTATAATGGAGGAGAACAAAATTTCTAAGCATGAATTTCTATTTTATCTGGATATTTAAAAATGTAAGGCCTAAATTTTATTTCTACTATAAGTACTTTTTGTATTTTTATACGTGTATATACCGGTATATATTTTGACATGTGTTCCAGGTTCTAATTAAACATTTATAAGTAACCTTAGATCAAAATAATAAAATATAGATTTTGTAATATCTCCTTTTAAATTTGCATCAAAAGTAAATAAACTGATATTTGTATCATAAACAAACAGAATCCAAAGCATTCGAGTACAAATCAAACTTTTTGTTGCCCCATGTGTATTTCTACTCATTACTGACATCTTGTGGACAAACAGATGTACTTCAACAGCATACTTTATTCTCAACATTCATAAAAAACAGATTTTAAAATCTTTCTGATGATAAATCGACCGTCTTATCTTTCCCTAAAGGCAAATGGTCAGTGCATCTCAGGATGGAAAGCTTCTAATTTGGGATTGCTTCACTGGAAACAAGGTAGGATAATGATGTAACCCAGAATTCATACAGGTAACATCCATTTATGAGACAGTTGTTTTTGTTATTTAAATGTTCAGTTTTAATTTGGTCATTATATCAAACAGTATTTTACGTTTTCATTTAGCATTTCAAAGGGCTGCGATCTCCCAGGTGTCCTGTTCTAATCAACTCCAGCTAGAGTCAAACCTCCTCCAGGTTTCATGCCTGATCAGAGTTTTAGTTGCTTCTGCATTTAAATATGTTTCTGTATTAATAGGAGTTTGTTCTTTCTAGTCCTCCTTAAATCCTACAAGGTATTGCTAAAGCGTCTCGGTGTTGTATCCCGGGCAAGCCCCCAAATAAGTTATGATCCATGCATGCAAAACAAATAGAGTTCAGACACAGTGAAAAGCACAAAACGATTGACTTGGGAGCCTCAAAACTAATAAAAGAGGGAGAAAGCTCTGACTCTGAGAACCCGAACCAACAAAAACAGACCGAGTCAGATACAGGCCTGGAGACGTCATGCAGAACAATACAGATATAAAGTTAAATAACCAAGCTGGGCTTGTGATTGGCTGGAGTAGTTTGCTCCGCCCTTTAGGTCGTCTGTCCCAACAGAACGAGATAAAAATCAGCAAATCAGCTGAACTAAACTCCCTCCCCCCAGCTGGTGGCCGTCCCTCTAAAGTCTGCCTGGGTGATGAGCGTTGCCTTCGCCCCCTCTGGTAACCTGGTGGCCAGCGGCGGTCTGGATAACATCTGCACAGTCTACAACATCAAGGCCGCCAGCCCCAAAACCCTCAGGGAGCTGGACGCACACACAGGTGAGCGGCGTCTGAAACGATAAAGATTTGGTTTCAGGCCGAGACGCTAAAAACCTTCCTTCCTCTGCAGGTTACTTGTCCTGCTGTCGTTTCCTCAGTGATGCTGAGATCCTGTCAGCTTCCGGTGACACCACCTGGTAGGTTTATTGGTTATAAAACAGGAACACAACCAACAACAGAAATGCAACTTTAGAGGTGAAGATTGCTGGAAAATCAAGAAAACTGTTTTATTTTTTAAGTACAAGAAGCAAAATAGATCGTTTATATCAGCGCCATCATAAAACATCATAAATAAATATGCACATATTAAAATGACTCCTCGTTTTAGGGAAATTAACTTGTTACCATCAAATTAAGGAGAAATCCAGCTTCAATTTCATGCAAATTATTTTTAAAATTCTAGGAAATCCAATAAAATTGACCAAAATTGTAATTTATGCTAAACTTCACTAGTTAATGTGTTGCTTTAAAAAAGTGATTAACTCTATTTTATTCATTTGTAGCAGGATTGTTGTTGTCTGTCATTCAAACGATCATTTATTTGTTTATTAATTTACCACCTCAGTCACATGAATTAATATTTTTTTAGGTATTTAATGACCACAAAACCACCAAAAGCACGAACGTTGGAGTAGAAATTTGGTGATTAACCTTTACGTTCTGATGCTTTTTCCTTTTCCCTTTCTCCTTTTTTAAAATTGTAATTCAGGAAATTATGTTTTAGCATAACGTCTTGTTTCCTGCAAGGTTATTGTTTGTTTTGTCTTAAAAGAATCTAAAAACAAGGCTTTTTACTTTCTTATAAATCAGTTTTTGCAGTATGAGATCAACTATAAATCCTACTTTTCTTCTCTTGTCGTGCAGCTGTCTCTGGGACCTGGAGACTGGCAAGCAGAAGACCGTCTTCACCAACCACATTGGGGACTGCATGTCTCTGGCTCTGTCTCCTGAACAGAACACCTTCATCTCCGGAGCCTGCGACTCTCTGGCCAAGCTGTGGGACATCAGGGACGGGACCTGCAAGCAGACCTTCTCCGGACACACCAGCGACATCAACGCCATCAGTGTGAGGATGCTGCAGGGCCTCACACCACACATAACACACCGTGAATGTCAGAACGTCAGGTTTTAAAAGGCAGATTTAAGCTGGAAAGGACAATTTTGCGTCAGTTTTTAATAAACTTCCTATAAATGGCATTGCCACCCAATTCTGAGGTCACATTATGTTAGAAGTGGCTCCGATTAGGAGAGCACCCCGCTGATCTGTCCTTAAGCTGTCCCTCTGTTCCTGGTTCAGTTCTTCCCTAATGGTCACGGCATCATCACGGGCTCCGACGACTGCTCCTGCAAGATGTACGACCTGCGTTCCGACCAGGAGGTGCTCAACTACGCCGACGCCAGCCTGAACGCCGGCGTCACTTCTTTGGCTCTCTCCAACTCGGGCCGCCTCATCTTCGCAGGCTATGACGACTTCAACTGCCACATCTGGGACTCGCTGAAGGGAGAGAAAGTTGGTGAGTTTGGGTTTGGTCATTTTTGACGCTTCAAACAAAAACGCAGGTTTAAAATTCCGTCACGTCCTCCTCCAGGCGTTCTTTCCGGCCACGACAACAGGGTGAGCTGCACCGGGGTTCCCGCCGACGGGATGGGCGTCTGCACAGGATCCTGGGACAGCTTCCTCAAACTGTGGAACTGAAACGTTTCAGCTACAGAAAAAAAAAAAAAAACACCTCCAGAAGAAAAGAGAAGGAGAAAGAGGAGAAGGGAGGGATGAAAACACAAAAGAAGGGAGGGAAAGAGATGTGCAGGGGGGAAAAAATCCTTCTTCTCTCTCTCTGTCTTCTTCTCTTCTTCTTCCTCTTTGTCTGAAAACATTGTGGATGAGCCACACTGTGTAAACGGCATCAGGTAAACGATGCACGACGCGTCCTGCTGTACAGAAGAGCTTCACTGTTGTCAAGATGATTTAAATACTGGTTTACTGTACACGTTTTTAAAAATAGCACGTTAATTTAAAGAAAAAGAGCAGGGAATAAAGTCCGTCAGAGAACATCAAAAGCATGTAGATTTTTAAAAATGAACAAACAAATGCATAAATATCGAAAATAAAGTTATAGAACCAGATTTATTTTTGCTTCTTGGACCAACTTAGATAAAAAAGCTGACATTTATTTGTTAACTAATTAGAATAAAGTTTTTTTTTCTTTGTTTTTGTGGGGCTGCTCACATCCAGGCGGTAGAGAAGTGATCACGACTCCCCGCTAACGGGTTGTTTTTCTGTCTCGCTGTGACGAAGTGACGAGCCCAGGTTAACGAGGATCTCTGACAGAATCGGTGATTCACCTGTAAACTTCTTCTCTGGGCGCTCGGCAGCGTTTCGTAGTTCTTGTACATCAACCCTAATGTAAAAAGAAGACAATGTTTCTTGAACATCTTTCTAATAAATAGAAATCTGCATTAAATGATCAGTTTGTGTGTGTCGGTGTGTTTATTCCTAGAGCTGACCTAAATATACAGGATATCTGTAAATTAAGAAATACATGATTTGTAACTTTATTGCAAAACCTGAAACATTTTTTACAAAGTCAAATAAAGGATTAAATCTTATTTAATTATTCTTTTACCTGATATTAAAGGCATACTATGCAGTTTTGCTTGTTCTTGGCACCCCCTAGTGTCCGTTTTAAGTCACTGTTGTTAAAACGTTAGCATGTCTTTGCTCAGAAAGCCCTAAATCTACCTGTTAAATGTCTCCTCAGCCTTCACTGCTTTCTACTGGAGCGGTTCATCACTCATTCAAAGAAATCAGCTGTGTTCAAGCAGGGAGAGATGGGAAAAATCAGGAATCATGAGCTAAAAACACTCCGGAGCTAGCATAACAGCTAACATTGGGTTAGCCTAACCATGCCTTGGTTTTTTTCTTAGGCCTGAATGATTCTTCGGTCAATGTAAAGTGGTTTAATAAACAACAAAAACATTCATCTGTTAATGTACTGAACAAAAAGCACGCCCTGAAAACGGCTGCTTTAGTAAAATATACAGAAATGAGTTTTTATGTAAACATTTTACACAATAAAAGCATGAAATTAAAGCTGTTTTTTTCAATTTTTAACAGAAATTTGGATAAAAGGGCCGTCATTCCTTAAAGCAGCGAACTTTTCAACGAGGGCCAAAATCACTAAGTGTCAAGTCCTCCAGGGCCGCAAAAGTTAGAATACTTCTTAAACGAAACGAGCAAAAAATATTTAGCTCTGCTCAAAAATTCATTATAAATGCAACATTTGTCTTGTCTTGTCTTGTCTTTGTCAATACGACGCAGGGATCTCGTATGTTTGACTCGATAATAAAAAGCATCAGATTCACTGGATCTGATTGGTCGACTGTTTTTAGGTTTCTACATTTAGTTCCATCCTCAGCAACCAGACCAGGATCTGGGTCTTTCTCCAGTCCTGAGGCTGGATTTAGTCAGGCTTTATGAACAGAGCTCACAAGTCTGCGTTTTGGTCAAACTCAGTGAGGATCTGTGGCTTTTTTTTTTTACCAGGAAATAAAGTCGGAAATCTCAATATCTCTTGAATTGGCTCAAAAAGAATTTAAATATTTTTGATTGAATGGAAAATTTTGCATTTAAAAAGATTTTTATTTACATGGATTTTTTAGTTTTTTGGGTCTCATGTTAGTAAAAATCTAAAAATTGTCATAAAGTATCTCTCTGCATCAAAATCCTGCAGGAAAACTAAATTATATAATTTTTAATTAAAATGCAGCTGAGGGCCACACAAAATCACTCCGAGGGCCACATTTTGGACACGCCTGCCTTAAAGCAACTGGTGGGCCGCGACCCAAATGTGGGTCACGGGTTACTGCCAGGGTTGAACATATGTTAGGAATAAAAAGAATGTCATGTTAAGAATTCACATAAACAGCAGGGGGTTTTGCTCAAGGTGCTGTTTTCAGGTGAACTTGACCTCAGAGTTGAGACTCTTGAAGGTGGAAAATCCTCCAGATGCTGCTGAAGTTTCTCCTCAGGTTGAGGTGAGCGCTGACGATGTTTTACCTCCTGATGAGGTCATCAGTAGAAAAATCTATTTTGTGTATTTAAATGGTTTTGAATTGCACTTTTTGTATATTTTGTTTTGGGTTCTGAGGGAAGTTTTTTTCCAAAGTGGAAAGTGGGTTTTTGGAGCTTCAGTGAGGAATTGAAGGACAAACATTAGTTGAGGGTTAAAAAAAAAATACTTTTCAGTAGTTAAAGTGATAATATGCAACTTTTTCATATTTTTAAATCTTTTCCTTGAGCCAGTCTGTGCTAATATGACCCTTTACAGAGTTAATGAAAAGTCACTTAGCCCCATCTGGTGATTAGATCCAGAATACCACGATTGCAAGATCTCCGTCGCCGTCACGGTACCCAGGAAGTCACGTGTCTCACGAGGGTTAGGCTAACCCTAAGTGGCTAGCTGTTATGCTAGCGCTGGAGTGTTTTTAGCTCATGATTCCTGATTTTTTTCCATCTCTCCCTGCTTGAACACAGCTGATTTCTTTGAAGGAGTAAATAACCGCTCCTGTAGAAAACTAGGATATAGATCTATGCAACAGAGATGTGTTGAACTGAGGCAGTGACCTCACCAGATACTGACTTCCCCTTCAGTAAAACAAAACACGTTTCAGAACGGCCTTTTATTGTGGCAGTCTGAGGCACACCTGTGCTATATTCCTGCTGTCTAATCAGCACCTTGATATGGATCATCTCTGCTCACCAACACAGATTTAGACGGATTAGTCAACAATATTTGAGAGTTATGGATCTTTTGTGTCTGTAGAAAAAGTTTCACATCTTTGAGTTCAGCTCATGAAAAATGGGAGCAAAAATAAAAGTTGTGTTTACATTTTTGATCAGTATGCTTTCCCTAATTAAAAGAAAATGTTGTTTTGGAAATTTTCTGTCTTTTTTCAAATAAATAAATAGTGTTATTCTGTTTTTATTGCCTCTTTTGTAAATAAATGAATATGTTTAACGCTATACGCATAAGTGTTTCTCCTCCGTGAACCGTCACCTTATCGTGGTGGAGGAGTTTGAGTGCCCTAATGATCCTAGGAGCTATGTTGTCTGGGGCACTTGTGCCCCTGGTAGGGTCACCCATGGCAAATTGGTCCTAGGTGAGGGGTGAGACAAAGAACGGTTCAAAAGACTCTTCATGCAAGTACAATCATCGAGCCAGTGTACCCGGCCCGGAGGGTTACCGGGGTCCCACCCTGGAGCCAGGCCTGGGGTTGGGGCCCGTGAGCGAGCGCCTGGTGGCCGGGCTTTCGCCCATGGGGCCCGGCCGGGCCCAGCCCGAACCGGATACATGGGCTCATCCACCTGTGGGCCCACCACCTGCAGGAGGAACATGAAGGGTCTGGTGCAATGTGGATCGGATGGCAGACCAAGGCGGGAGCTTTGGCGGTCCGATCCCCGGACACAAAAACTGGCTATTGGGACATGGAACGTCACCTCTCTGGCGGGGAAGGAGCTGGAGCTTGTGGAAGAGGCTGAGCGATACCGGCTAGATATAGTCGGGCTCACCTCGACACATAGTGTTGGCTCTGGAACCCGAGTCCTTGAGAGGGGTTGGACACTTTTCTTTGCTGGAGTTGCTCCGGGTGAGAGGCGGAGGGCTGGGGTGGGCTTTCTGTTAGCCCCAAGACTCTCTGCCTGTATGTTGGGGTTTTCTCCGGGGGACGAAAGGGCAGCTTCCCTGCGCCTTCGGGTTGGGGAACGGGTCCTGACTGTTGTTTGTGCTTATGCTCCAAATAGCAGCTCAGAGTACCCACCCTTTTTGGAGTCCCTGGGACGAGTGCTGGATAGTGCTCCTACTGGGGACTCCATAGTCCTGCTGGGAGACTTCAATGCTCACGTGGGCAATGACAGCGTGACCTGGAGGGGCGTGATTGGGAGGAACGGCCCACCCAATCTGAACTCGAGTGGTGTTCTGTTATTGGACTTCTGTGCAAGTCGCAGTTTGGCCATAACGAACACCATGTTCGAACATAAGGATGCCCATCGGTACACCTGGTACCAGGGCAGCCTAGGTTACAGGTCGATGATTGACTTTATAGTTGTATCATCTGACCTGAGACCGTATGTTTTGGACACTCGGGTGAAGAGAGGAGCGGAGCTGTCAACTGATCACCACCTGGTGGTGAGTTGGATCAGATGGCAGGGGAAGATGCTACGCAGACCTGGTAGACCCAAACGTATAGTGAGGGTCTGCTGGGAACGTCTGGCAGAAGAGCCTGTCAAGATGGTCTTCAACTCCCACCTCCGGCAGAGCTTCGACCGCGTCCCGAGAGCAGTGGGGGACATTGAGTCCGAATGGGCCTTGTTCCGCTCTGCGATTGTTGAGGCGGCTGTTGCTAGCTGTGGTCGCAAGGTAGCCGGTGCCAATCATGGCGGTAACCCCCGTACCCGCTGGTGGACACCAGAGGTTAGGGGAGCCGTCAGGCTGAAGAAGGAGGCCTACAAGGCATGGCTAGTCTGTGGGTCTCCAGAGGCAGCAGATAGGTATCGGAGGGCCAAGCGGAGTGCAGCAGTGGCAGTTTCCGAGGCAAAATCTCGGGCGTGGGAGGAGTTTGGTGAGACCATGGAGAAAGACTATCGGTCGGCTCCAAAAAGGTTCTGGCAAACCATCCGGCGCCTCAGGGGAGGAAGGCGGCAACTCGCTCACACTGTTTACAGTGGGGACGGGGAGCTGCTGACGTCAACTGGGGCTATAGTCGGGCGGTGGAAGGAATACTTTGAGGAGCTCCTCAATCCCACCAACACGCATTCCTATGAGGAACCAGAGCTGGGAGACCTGGGGACGGACTGTCCAATCTCTGGGGCAGAAGTCGCTGAGGTAGTCAAAAAACTACGCAGTGGCGGAGCCCCGGGGGTGGATGAGATCCGACCTGGGTATCTCAAGGCTATGGATGTTGTAGGACTGTCGTGGTTGACACGTCTCTGCAACATTGCGTGGTCATCGGGGGCAGTTCCTGTGGAGTGGCAAACCGGGGTGGTGGTTCCCATTTTTAAGAAGGGGGACCAGAGGGTGTGTTCCAACTATAGGGGGATCACACTCCTCAGCCTCCCTGGAAAGGTCTACTCCAGGGTACTGGAGAGGAGGGTCCGGTCGATAGTTGAACCTCAGATAGAAGAGGAGCAATGTGGTTTTCGTCCTGGTCGTGGAACTGTGGACCAGCTCTTTACCCTCGCTAGGGTGATGGAGGGGTCATGGGAGTTTGCCCAACCAATCCACATGTGTTTTGTGGATTTGGAGAAGGCTTATGACCGTGTCCCCAGGGACACCCTGTGGGGGGCGCACCAGGAGTACGGGGTGGATGGTCTTTTGTTAAGGGCCATTCAGTCCCTGTACCAGAGGAGTGTGAGTCTGGTCCGCATAGCCGGCAGTAAGTCGGACCTGTTTCCAGTGAGGGTTGGACTCCGCCAGGGCTGCCCTTTGTCACCGGTCCTGTTCATAACCTTTATGGACAGGATTTCTAGGCGCAGCTGTGGTGTGGAGGGTGTCGAGTTTGGTGACAGGAGAATCTCGTCTCTGCTTTTTGCGGATGATGTGGTCCTCCTAGCTTCATCAGGCTCTGACCTTCAGCTCTTGCTGGGGAGGTTCGCAGCCGAGTGTGAAGCGGCTGGGATGAGGATCAGCACCTCCAAGTCTGAGGCCATGGTTCTTGGTCGGAAAAGGGTGGCTTGCCAACTCCAGGTCGGGAGAGAGATCCTGCCTCAAGTGGAGGAGTTCAAGTATCTCGGGGTCTTGTTCACGAGTGAGGGAAGGAGGGAGCGGGAGATCGACAGGCGGATTGGGGCAGCGTCTGCAGTGATGCGGACGCTGAACCGGTCTGTTGTGGTGAAGAAGGAGCTGAGCCGGAAAGCAAGGCTCTCGATTTACCAGTCGATCTACCTCCCAATCCTCACCTATGGTCATGAGCTTTGGGTAATGACCGAAAGAACGAGATCGCGGATACAAGCGGCCGAAATGAGTTTTCTCCGCAGGGTGGCCGGGCTCAGCCTTAGAGATAGGGTGAGGAGCTCGGACATCCGGGAGAGACTCGGAGTAGAGTCGCTGCTCCTCCATGTCGAAAGGAGCCAGTTGAGATGGTTCGGGCATCTTGTTAGGATGCCCCCTGGACGCCTCCCCAGGGAGGTGTTTCAGGCATGTCCTGCCGGCAGGAGGCCCCCGGGTCGACCCAGGACACGCTGGAGAAAATACATCTCTGGTTTGGCCCTGGAGCGCCTTGGGATCCTGCCGGAGGAGCTGGTAGAAGTGGCTGGGGAGAAGACCGTCTGGAGCTCCCTAATTGGGATGCTGCCCCCGTGACCCGGACCCGGATAAGCGGAAGAAGACGAGACGAGGCTATACGCATAAATGAAGGGCTGAATATGTTGATACTTCCTATTTCAAACATAACTAAATTATGAATTATGCTTAAAAATATGTTGAAGGATTGTAATGTTGTGAATGTTTGAAATAAACAAACAAACAAAGCTACATAAGTGGGTGATTAATGAAAACATGCAGTGGTCGTTCAACACTTTCCAATCCAGTTTTATGTTAGTCCAGCAGGGGGCGGTAAAGGACCAAACACTTGATGACCTCATATTTCCCACAGATCCCGACATGGCGCTCCGGAGGTTCTTCATGGGAGGAAACTGGAAGATGAACGGGAACAAGGGGAGTGTGGAGGAGCTGATCAGGACCCTGAACTCCGCCGACCTGCAGGAGGAGACCGGTAACAGACCGACTGGGGTTTTATAGAAAAAAGTGATCAGATCAGTGGAGGCGCTGCTGGAACAGAGTCACGTGATCAGGATGAGTTAAAGGCATTAACTTGTTCTTGTTCAAATAAATGTAATAGTTTTTGCTCCTGTGTTTATTTTTAGAGATCTTGCAGGTGATTCATAAATAAATGTCAAATATTAATAATCTTATATTTGACCTGTTTGCCACCCTGATCACTACTAATCCTGTAGA
The DNA here is from genome assembly GCA_006937965.1 of Callopanchax toddi. Classification (NCBI taxonomy): domain Eukaryota; kingdom Metazoa; phylum Chordata; class Actinopteri; order Cyprinodontiformes; family Nothobranchiidae; genus Callopanchax; species Callopanchax toddi. The sequence continues at coordinate 390,407 of SSNR01000201.1, forward strand.
ATTAAGAATTCACTTCAACAGAAGCCGTCTAGCATAAAGGAGGCTAAAAGATCTCAAAAAGCAACGCATCATGTCCTGTTCTCAAGAAATCGAAGAACAAAAGAACCCAGAGCCTCATCTAAAGCTCTGCAGGCCTCACTTAGTTAAAGTTAAGGTCCTGATTCAGCAATAAGAAAGAGACGGAAAAATGTCCTCCAAGACCAAAAACAACTCAAAAACCAGACCCTCTGACTCTGTGCGTCTTCAGGTGGCTCACGCTCTGGAGAACGGCCTGGGAGTGATCGCCTGCATCGGCGAGAAGCTGGAGGAGCGAGAGGCAGGCACCACAGAAGAAGTCGTCTACACTCAGACACAAGTTATCACAGGTATATCTTTTATTTTTTATTTGTCCCTTTTGCAAAATCAGCTTTTTTTGTTTTTTTCCTCCTAAAAATCCAACATTTTGCTAGTCTAGTCAAAAATATCTATTTTTTCATCTTTTGTGATTTTAACTAAAAGACAAATATAGTTTATTGGGTTGTAGATGACGTACAAATCTAAAAATTTATGAGTTTATTGGCACCTGCATCAATTAATAAAAATAGTAATTATGACAATTATAATTATTGTTTGTGCCAAAAAAATAAATAAATCAGCTAAATTTTCTTCACCTGTGTCTATAAATAAATCTCTGCGTCTCTCTTGCTCCTGTCTTTATTCTGTTACATTTCCTGATTAATGATCCTGCTCTGGCTCCATGTTGGACTCGCGTGTCTTCCTCCTGCACCAGAACTAGGTTGCATACTGGTTTAAAATGTAACTAGGTCAGTGGTCTCTGCTGCTGAAGGAACTTTAAAAGGCACAGCTGTTTCCTCCCTCGGTCACAGCAGCAGTTACTGTTCAGCAGAGACAAAAGAAATCAAGAACGACCCAGAGCCGTGTCTCAATCTGGATTTAAATTCATGTTGATGTCTAAATATCTCTCTAGATCTTTTAATTTATTAGAATTATAAAATGTTTGTGGAACATTTCGTCTTTAGACAGGTTTATTTATAAGACCTTTAGTGTTTTAGGTGAATCTGGGATGATGTTTTGTTCCAGAGAACGTGAAGGACTGGGGGAACGTGGTGCTGGCGTACGAACCGGTGTGGGCCATCGGCACCGGCAAGACGGCCACGCCTGAGCAGGTAAAGACATGAAGGATAATCATCAGGTTTAAAGATGTTAGTTTGACCTTTATGACTCAAGTTACTATGTCTCCTAATTATAAGATCTATAAAGCCACAAAATCAACTTCACCTCTAAAATTTAGAGTTTATACTTCAATGGGACTTTTCCCCAATTTAAGTTTCAACAAATAATGATTAAAAAGCTCTGTACAAAAAAACTATTGTTCTTATTATATTAGTAGAAAATGAGTAAAATAGTTAGAAATAAATAATCATTAAATCTAGGGATGCATCGATACCGATACTGGTATAGTATACATCGGTATCGGGCCGGTATCGATTTCTGTTGTAGTTTCCTATATTGAACACTAGGGGGAGCTATTGAGCTAAAGTGTGGGTTGAGAGCTGGAGATGGTGCCAAATAGTTCATTTTATTTGGTTAAAATGTGGAAAACTGCAATAATTTCACTGTGAAATCACAGAAAATGGTTATTTTTCACCTTATATTTTAGTTTTGTGATCATTTTTTATTTATTTATTTTTTTTATCTAACTCAGTTATTTGTTGTAAAAAGCAGAGAAGAAAAATAAAACCTGCATTCCAATTCGTTGCATTTTTTTGTGTGGTAGAAGTATCGGTATCGGTACTCGGTATCGGCGAGTACTCAGATTTAAGTATCGGTTTTGAAAAAAGTGGTATCGGTACATCCCTAATTAAATCATACCATATGACCTCTATTAAAATAAAAACAGACGTCAGACCTAAATAATCAATAGTAAAGTTTTTATCAGTAAAGTTTTCTAAATTTCTGTTTTTACTAGAGAAGCTTGCTGTGTGGTTCTACTATATGTCAAAGTTTTATTTCTTAATATTTAGAAAATTCTAATAAATATATAAAACTATTTTTGCTTGTGCAGCAATTTAGCTCAAATATCCTGAAAATGTTTCCTTTTCTGTTGGTTTGGAGAGAAATTACCTGACATGTCAGAAAGTTCAATAAACAAAGTAGAAAAAGAATTAGCTTGAAATTAAAAAAAAACTTTAATCAAACACATTCTGGTGAAAACTCAGCTGTTTTTAGCTAAAATTGGCTCTGAAATGATCAGAAGCAGCTTGTTTGAGTCATTCTGCTGCAAACATTTAGACATGAAAAATGTTCAAACTCACTCTCATATTCTCATAGTGCAAAAGTTAAATTAGTGCAACTAATAAAGCACAAATTTAACCAGGAACTCAACAATATCAATGTAAGCAGAGTACACTCTAAAAAGTAAAACCATCATTTACTTACATTTTTTGGTGTAACATTTTTACACTCAAGAGTTTTGAGTAGATTGGAGACAATTATATTGATAAAGTTGGCTTTTACTTAATATAACTGTCTCCAATCTACTCAAAATTCTTGAGTGTAAAATGTTACACCAAAAAAATGTAAGTAAATGATGGTTTTACTTTTTAGAGTGTACTGGACTAGGTAAAGTAATCTGCACTTAAATGCAAGTCACTATAACTTAGACAAACTAGTACAAAGTACTTAAAAATGTGCTTACACTTTGCTACTGCTTAAGTATATCCAACTCAGAAATTCTAGTTCAGTAAACAAATTTAAGTACTTTGAACTAGTTTTTTTAAGTTATGGTAACTTGTACTTAAGTTCATTTTACTGTGTAATTATTAGTAGCTCCAACACATAATTACCTCGTCCCATGTACTTATAATTTTAAGTGTAATCGGTTTTCATGCTTTTTTTAAAGTTTGCTGAACTAATCAGATTTTACAGTGTAATTTATTGCTGTCAAGAAAAAAGAATGTGCATGATTAAAATCAAGGTTTTGACTAATTCACTTCACAGATTTTTCTATTTCTTTGTGATTTAAGTTGATTTCTATAATTATGTGACAGATTTTGAACTTGTGAGGTTGTTTCAGGCCCAGGAGGTCCATGAGAAGCTGAGAGCTTGGCTCAGAGGAAGCGTCTCCGACGACGTGGCCGACGCTGTTCGCATCATTTACGGAGGTCAGTGCTTTGAATGAGTTGTGTTCTACTTCCTGTTTCTTTGCTTTTAAAGACCAAAGTCTGCAGCATGACATGTTTCTGATCACTCTGACCATCAGGAGGTTTGAAAAAACATTTTTAAAACCTGTTTTTCCCAGAAGGCCGCTGGGTTTGACCATTATTTTACACAGTAACGAGGCACTAAAATGTCGGCTATTGTTTTCATTTTTAAAACTTTTCACAGCCTGGTTTTTCCTCTCTCTAAACTTTTTAATGCGGTTATTTAGAGAAACTGTCAAAATCTTCACCTGAACCACAGCCAGAGGCTGAAATACGACAGCTGTCACATCAGGTCTAATTCTGAGCCAATTATAGAAAAATATTCCCCCCTTATGGGAGGAGGTTTCAGGATTTTCTGCTCTAACTTTATGTCGTGGTGCTGAGTGAGCAGAGGTCAGAAAACAGTCAGGATGTGGAGTTTCTAATTAAACGATTTGTTAATTAGCACAATTAATTCATAAAAGCATCAAAACCAACTTATTTATGTAATTTATTATTATTTATCAAAGGTTAACTAGTTTTTTATACATTTATTTTGACTATAAATCACACTTCAGTTTGACATAAGTAAGTAAAACCTAATTAAATCAGCAGAGTTTTGACTATTTATGCCTTTTGAACCTGGTCTAATCATTTATTCTTAAACTGAGTCAGACTGGATTGTTTGTATGAAGCCTGGTTTTTCTCTCCAGGCTCCGTCACAGCAGCCAACTGCAGGGAGCTGGCCTCGCAGGCTGACGTAGACGGCTTCCTGGTGGGCGGAGCCTCTCTGAAGCCAGAGTTTGTTGACATCATCAACGCCCGAGCATAACGGATAACCAGTCTCTAAACTGTGTGTGTTTGTTAGTGAAAGCTGCAGAAGGAGTTTACTTGAAGAAGGCGTTTATTTTCTCCTTCAGGAGTCTCTGATTCTCCATAAGCACCAACGTTTCAGAATGTATTTATTTCTGATCAGTGAGGAGATGAGTGGAAACTGATGGGTGTAAAATGTGGAAAAATAAATAAAATCTCTAAAAGTCGTCTCTTTTTGCATCCTTAAGCAGTTGGTGGCAATATGATGGATTCTCACACTTTTATACCTAGATTATAAAAACTATTTAAAAATGTGTTTTATTAATAATAAAATGGGCTGATTTTGCTGGGTTGATGCTTTGAAAGCTGTAAAACATGTTAACCCATTCACAGATTATAACATGGAGTTCCTCAGGGTTTTATGTTAGGTACCATTCAGTTCTCAATACAGATTTCCTCACTAATAAATGTGGCATAACTTCATACATATTCATGCAGATGACAATAACTTTTTTATGACAGCTGCTTTCCCTGTTGAGATTACTTTAGAAAATTTCTGATGACTTTTATTTTGAAAAGCTTTACATTTTTTAAGGAGCTTTATATGAAAATAATAGGGATGCACCGATATCAATATCGGTATCGGGCCGATATAATACCATATACTTGTACTCTTTAAAGTTAACCGATACCAGGAACCGATTCCAGTATCAATATTGGGCCAATACCGATACCATGTACTCGTACTCTTTAAAGTTAACCGATTCCAGTATCGATATCGGGCCGATACCATGTACTTGTACTCTTTAAAGTTAACCGATTCTAGTATCGATATTCGGCCGATACCGATACCATGTACTTGTACTCTTTAAAGTTGACCGATACCAGGAACCAATTCCAGTATTGGTATCGGGCCGATACAATACCATGTACTCATACTCTTTAAAGTTAACCGACACCAGGAACCGATTCCAGTATCGGTATCGGGCCGATACGATACCATGTACTCGTACTCTTTAAAGTTAACCGATACCAGGAACCGATTCCAGTATCGATATCGGGCCGATACGATACCATGTACTCGTACTTGTTAAAGTTAACCAAAAATAGAACCTGTTTTCCAATTCATTGCATTTTTTTGTGCGGTAGAATTATCGGTATCGGCAAGTATCGTATCGGTTTGAAAAAAGTGTTATCGGTGCATCCCTAGAAAATAATAAGGAAAAAAAACAACTTCTGATTTTGAAATAGATGAGAAAAGGAAAAAGACGAAGTCAAAAACAGACCCAACAAACAAACGGGTTGAAATTGTAAATTAACTTTTTATTATTTCACATATTTTCACATCGTTTTTAGTGACAAGCGTTCTGATATTTTATTTTTTCATTGCTCTTTCTTCTGTTTCAACACTGCTATTCTATGGACATTCAGGGGAAATCAAAGGGATTTTAATCTTTTACTTCTTTAAGACGGAGGCGGGACTTCAAGCATGAGTGACGGGATCACGTCGGAGCGAGAAGAAAAAGCAACACAGACACAGACGGACGAGAAGAAGGAGACTAAAAGAGAGAGGAGGAGGAGGAGGAGGAGTGCAGGTATTCCAGTGTCCAGGTGAGAGCACAGCTGAGTGTTTACAGGTGTTTCAGAGCGTAGCTTCAGTGTTTTCACTCTTAGGCCTCGTTTTGGTCTTTTCCACCTCTTTCAGTTGCTTCCGTCTAAATGATTCTCTACTTCTGAACTACGCTCTGCTTTTACATGAATCTTTATTTTTGCAGGTTTGTCTTCTGGCTGTACATGAACTATCCCTACAGTAACAGTGCACGTCTGGCTTATATTCGTATGGTTTTCCCCCTGCGTGTGCGTTAGCGCCGTGTGTGTTGATGTGCATACAGTATCAGCTCCCTTCTTCAAGTCCAGTGCATAAATTATTCGTTTAGTTTGCTTGGCTCTGTAGCGAGTGAGTTTTCCTGAATTCGTGTGAGATTTCTTTGTACATGGCTCATTCCTTGTTTGTCGATAATGTCAGTTTGTGTGGGTGCGCGCGTGCATGAGTGTGTGAGTCATTCGTCGGTCAGTTTTCACAGGGCGCTGGGGTTCCTGAAGTTATGGCCCGCGAAGCGAGCCTGGTCGCCCAACTCCTCCTCAATCCTACGAAGAAGAAAACAACACAGAGATGGTTTTATAGCTAAAAAGGCTTAAAAATACTTGTTATTCACTTTAATGGTTGGGGATGGAAGAGTGGTCAAAGAGTAATGGTGATATCTGGTAGTGATGGGATTTATGGCTCTATGAAGGGAGTTGTTTACCTCAAAAAAACTGGCTTTTTTAAGGGGTTTTTGCCATATTTTGAAAGAAAAATGTCATGTGGAACTATGTTTGGGGACAATCTTTGTTGTAACACCTATGTGTGCATCGCTAATTAGCTTCCCCAATAGAATGAATGTTCTTAAAGAGCCAGCCTCAAACGTCACAGTTAATACAAAAAATGAACAGTTCTTTTCAAGGACTTGGTTCAAAAAGAGCCGGTCAAAAGATCCGACTCGTTCAAGAACTTCACATCGCTAATATCTGACTGGTTGGAGGCACAAAAACTCCAAGAAAATGCAAGAATGTTCACTTGGATTCACAAATTTCAAAAGACTCATTTTAGATGCCTCCCAAATGTGTCTCACTTTTTGCAGTTCTCACTCACAGAAATAAATTAAGAGTAACTTTTTGAACATGTTCAAATTTAAACACTATACTCCAAGAAATGTGTTGGTTTGTGGTGAGAACAAGAATAAAGTTTGTCCAGAACTTTTCATACTTCACAAGAAACTCAACTCCCGCCTCCTCCCTTCTGCACCTTCTCCAAATCTGTGACAAGTCACACAATAGTTGTCGGAGGCCCCATGAGAATAAAGGTCTGCCCTGATGACGTGTCGAGAACGAGCTGCAAGAACTGAAAACGAGGTTTGAGAGGAAAAAAATGGCGTCATTTGTTCTCGCTGACCTGAGAGAGAAATCAGATATTTAAATCCTTATGAAGTGGCTTCTAGCAGTTATTTATCTACAGTAAGGACCACAACCACTGGTGACATCACTCAAAGCAGGCGGAGTCTCTTGAAACAGGAAGTCTGGCTGAACAACACTAGTCAGATCAGGAGAGACACTGCTCCAGATCAGGGACAAACTAGCAGCTGATTTTTGTGTATTTAAAACAATTGTTGCTCCAAAGAATCATTTTAATGACTTTGTAAACATGTTCCATGTTTTCTTGTAACTCAGGTTGGGTTGGGTTAGTAAATTTTTCTTCAGTGCGGGGCGGTTTGGGGTGGGTTCATCAGGGTGGTGTTAACAGAAATTTTTCCGTCATTGACTTTCTTTTTGTCTTTTTTTACTTTGACAGACAAATTTGAAAAGGGGGGGTTTCGTGTATGTGTGCATTCTGGCGCATGTCAACAAGCTCCAGCTATATGAACACTCCTTCACAGCGCACCACAACTGGATGAAGTTCGTTGGGGTCTGATGATCGCGGGGCTAACCGTGAAAGCATCTGACCGCAAAGGCGCGTTCGGGCAGAGAGATCAGGCGCGCACGTGTGATATCTGGTTCTCATGCGGACTTGCGCACTAGTTATGCGCACCCCTGTTTACGAAACTTGCTCACACAAAAGATGGGTCCGAAAGTTGCGTAAGTCACTTTCTCCACAAACTTTGGAATTTATGAAAGAAAACATGACAGAAAAATGTGGTAACTTTGAACCTTGCATAAGCACATTTTGGAAACAATGAATAAAAGTACATTCAGTAAATATTATAACGAGTTTTTTACGAGGCGGGTTGTAAAAATAGACGCAGTGATTCCAGTGAAACCTCCAACTTTTGAAGCTATTTGTGGGATTAAGTAGAATTACAACAATCTGAAAAATTATCATGATAGTTTTATAATTTAATGCATATTTAGTAACAGATAGCACATTAGGGACTCTTAGCTTTTTGACATCCTTTAGGACAGGGTTTGTTCTGGTTGTTCGTGTTTAAAAGCACCAACTAATCGCCGGTTAATTCCCCTGTAAGTCTCTCCACCTTCCACCTCTCCCGTGTTCCTGAGCAATCCATGAGGTTAAATCACCTCCTCCCCCGCCCTCCCATCCCTCCCGTCCCCTGACTGGCTCGGACACATCGGGTGACGCCAGCGCTGCTGTCAACTGTCACATCAATTAGCTCGGACTACAAGCACTAAAATAGAGTAAGAACCTAACGGAGGGACGGTGCTGCTGCCAGATTCAGAGCCGAAGGAGGACGGAGAAATGCTGAGTCATAGAAACCAAAACTAAAAGTTGTGACTCTGCAGCACTGACCTCATGAGCTGGTTGTATTTGGCCAGTCGCTCAGATCTGCAGGGCGCGCCGGTCTTAATCTGCAACAGAAAGACGAAACATTTAGTTTAGGTTTGGATGAGTTTTAGATCAAACTTGTCCCGGTAAATTCCTGTAGACAGAACCGTGCAGAACTTTTAAACCACCAAGTCTCCCGATCAGCTTAAAGGGATCAAAGTTCTGCCTCTTTTTTATGTGGAGTTGAGATGATTTTTGACAAATAAGCTGATCTGAATTCAGGTCATTTTGCTCAGAATGAATTTATCACTAAAGCTCTTTAAGCTTCCAGTGACTTTTAGAGAAGAAAACTTCACCTAAAACTTGAATCATGTATTTATTTAAGCATTTTATATCTGAGTTTGGCTTGTAAATATTATAGCGTGTGAGTGCATGTGTGTGTTCACCTGTCCAGTGCAGAGTCCCACCACCAGGTCGGCGATGAAGGTGTCCTCCGTCTCCCCCGAGCGATGGCTGACCATCACGCCCCAACCGTTCGCCTGAGCCAGCTTACACCTGACGGCAAAGAGTTTAGAAATCAATCACTGAAAAGTCACTTTTATTCAAATTTATCTGCAGTTTTATTCCCTCGTGTGTTCATACAAAGGAGCATTAGTGCCGCGTTGAGGAAAACAAATGAAACTAAGACACAATGAAGAGATTAAAGTCAAAATGTCTAGATAAGAGCTGACCAGTTCCAGAAAACCAATTGTAATAAAATGAGGGATTTGATTAAGAGGTGCAGCATCCACAGCAGAAACCATCAGAATTTTTTTATTCCTTAACAACACAAGTTTTAAATGTTCACGTCAAAACATCTGGAATGTATAAAATAGGTTATTATTACTTTTTTCTCAACATTTTACCTTTTTTCTCTACGTTTTGATTATTTTCTTGAAGGCACACTGGGCAGTTTTGTCTTGTTTTTAGCACCCCCTAGTGTCCGTTTTGAATCACTGTCGCAAAAACAAACTGTTGACCCTCCCCCTGCTGTGTGTCCGTGTTTTCCATGATTACATAAAGATTTTCTTTGTTTCTTTAGGCTCTGATACAATAGATTTCTTAGCTCTTAGTGTCTTCAGATCGTCTGTCCTGAGCAGGCTCTGAGGTGTAAACGTGACTTGCCGTAAAGCGTTACTGCTTCTCGTGAGATACGTGACTTTTTGAGACTCCAGGGCTCCTGACTGGAGAGTCAGAAGTTTCAAACGTGGTATTCTGGATCCAAGCAGCAGATGGGGCTGAGGGACTTTTCATTAACCCTGTAAAGGCTCATAGCACAGACTGGCTCAAGAAAAAGATTTTAAAATAAGAAAAAGTTACATAGTGTGCCTTTAACGTATCTTAACATAACTTTATTCTGGAAATAGTATATCAGTTTCTCAACAATTTGAAATTTTCTTGATATTTTGACTTTTTTCTCTCAACATTTTGAGTTTAATCTTGATATATTGTTCCTTTTTTCCATATTTTTTGAATACTCTGCTTGTATCATGTTCTAGTTTTTTATTTTATTTGACATTTTGGTGTCACTTTAGAATCATCACAGTTCCAGTCATTTCAGCTCTCAGCTCCAGTGAAACAGGTCCGTAATTCTGCTTCAAAACCAAATGAAATCCATCAGATAAATACTGGAAAAAAGAAGATACTTGGAATGATTATTCACAAACCTCTAGGATTTATAAAACACAATCAAAAGATGGTACATTTTCTAAAATGACCATGAAAGTCATGTGGTTGCACCTTATTAGGTGTTTCACTGATATAAAAAACAGAAATAAGAAAGAATTACACAAAAGAAGAACTTGGCAGAGCTCCACAAAGGAGAAAATGCCTCTTTCTTTTAATTATAATGAAATAAATGTGATCATCTTCACTTGAAGCTGTAATTTCTTTGTGTAAAACTCAATGTGGTTCAAAGAGAAAAGAGCACAACATTCATCTGTCACCACACAATCAGGCCTGTAGAGTTCTCACCTCATAATTGGACGGCAGCATTAATCATATTATCGTTCATTCTCGGCCGCAGGCTCTTTGACGAGTTAACGGCGTGAGAATGAAGACGCGTCCTGATGCTGCAGGGTTCCACTCAGCCAGCTGAGCTATTAGATTTATCAGATTAATGATGGAGGGAGGTTTTTACGAGATGGATGGAGTACGTCACCGCTCCTGTTTTTATCATTAAATCTCCCCTCCTGCTGCTGCTGTAATCTCACACACTCGTAATGGATGGTTTCCTAAACCCGATTGACGTTTTGCCTCAGACTGACGACGTTAGGGGGACACTTGTTCGATGTCTAAGAATATCAAACACAACAATCCCAACAAGCTGAGAGGAATTCTAGACATGTCCAGTTGTCTTCTTTCCTTTAATTATTTATGGCACAAGATCGACTCGGTACAAAGGAAGTAACTCACCTACCTGACATGTTAACTGCCTGTGTGTGTGTGTGTGTGTGTGTGTGTGTGTGTGTGTGTGTGTGTGTGTGATACAGGACAAGATAGAGGACCTAGCTAAAGTGACTGAGCTCTACAAGGATGATGCAAATATTATAGTGGCAAAATGTTCTAAAGTGTGGTCAGATTAATTGCAATTGAAACTAAATTAATCTCAGAAAAGAAAACCCATTTCCTCTGCATGTGTGTCCAAGAATGTCCAATACACCAGGACTGTCTCCTAAACTTGATCCAGCTGCAACAGGACTCTACCTCTCAGGGCCGGATCTAGCCAGCCCCACTAAGGGGGGCAGGTAGAACATCAGGGGGGGCCAGTCTGGACATGCTAAGAATGTTTTGGTCATCACATCCCCCCAATCCCTTAAATGCATCAAAAACTACACCATCATCATATCAGTTCCTCTATCCATAGATTTATGTTCATATCTGATCCCTACCCTCTGCATTTACCCGGGCTTGGGACGGAACAAGTAGGACACTGGCTGATGCCCTGTTGAGGCTGACCTCATCTGTTTAGGTTTTGTTTTTTATTTGTGTTTTTTTTTTTTGTTCTTTTTGTGTTTTTTTTTTTCTTTTTTGTGTTTTTTTTTTTGTGCTGTCAGTCGATTAAAATAAATTAACTAATTAATCGCAAATTTGAAAGAAATTAATCGCGATTAATCACATTTAATCGCTTCTTTTCAGAAAAATGAAATTACATGCAGTTTACAATGTCCAACCAAGAAATATGCCAAAATGTTTTAAAACAATCATTTTTAAAGCTTTTATAATTGATGAAAAAATGCATTTAAATTGCATTTCAGTTCAAAACTGTTGAAAAACAAAAATTCCTGACTAAAACTGGGCAGACCCTAAATACAGTACTTTATAAATCTATTTGTTTATTTTATGTACAATTTCAGAAGGGTGTTGTTTTAAAATAATAATAAAAGATTTCCAACATGTGGAAACACTATGAGAGAATCATTTTTTGCAGTGTTCAAACTGACCGTACCCCACGGTCTGCCTCGTTTTCAATGAGGGGTCTGGGTCAGGTCTCTGTTGTTTAAAGACTAGTGTGGGAATGGGATCGCCTCGGTCCGGTACTGGTTTTACTTTTCAGATAGAGGTAGGGTCTGGGTTCGTACCGAGCCGAACTGACACCTCCGTCCGCTCGGACCTCGGTGTCAGACCGGGACTGGAGCCGTAACACCCGCTCCCTGCTGAACTGAACCGAACCGGACCGTACGGCGGAGAAGGAGCAGGAATAAACCTTAAAGGCTAGAGACCGTCCAGTTTCACCGCGGATTACTTTCTGTTTTCATGGTGGAAGGAGCGGAGAGTTGAGTTCCGCTACCGGGTAGAGACCGGTGAACTGATGAGATCTGAGGAGCGGGTGGGAGGGAGGACACGGGCTGCGACGGGAGCTGTAGGAAATCTGATGCTGACAAGCGCTCCGCCTTGCTTCAAACACAAGTTGCGTTAATTTCGTTAATCTTTTTTAACGCGTTATGTCTTCCAAATTAATTATCGCAATTAACGTGTTAAATCTGACAGCACTAGTTTTTTTGTTCTTTTTTGTTTTTTTGTTCTTTTTGTGTTTTTTAAATCTTTTTTGTGTTTTTTGTTTCTCTTTCTTTCTGTCATTCATCAGTAGCTACTTTGAATGAGGACAAACGGAAGAGAGCGCTCACTCTGACCATTTTTCACTGAAATATTTTTGAAATTTGTTATTTCTGCATGCAATCGCATTTGGGGGGGCACTCATGGAATTTGGAGGGGCCAAATTCCATGAGTGCATCCGGCCTCACTACCTCTGCAGCACAATAAGGAGAAGACCTGGAGGTTGTTCTGGTGTCAAGAGCAGCAAAGAAGAGAGTTCATTCAAGGAAGCCTTCAGGGACAGATGAGGACTCGTTTTCTCTAAATGTCTTGATCCAGGAGAAGAAACTGTGAGCTCTACCACCAGTCCTGAGTCCTGCTAACAGTAAAGCATCCTGAAACCATTTATGAGTTGGGTTCAAGATAGTGGACTCGCTCAAAGTTTAGCCTCAGAACACAAACTAGAACAAAGAATGGGACCAAAACATCATCCTTGAGGAACTCCTAACATCAGAATTAAGTGACCTAGAGAACAAAGCATCAATATTGTGGGTCCAGGAAACTCCTTAAACCTTAATCTATTTGTGAACTCTGCAGTGATGACCCGGGTCGACCCAGAACACGTTGGAGAAAGTAGCCTGGGAATGCCTTGTGGTCCTGCAGGATTCCCTAGTTGGGATGCTGCCCCCGCGACCCGGATAGGTGGAAGAAGACAGGACGAACATAAAAGCAGCACTTGTGTCCTTCTCTAAACCATTGGTGTATAATCCTAAAAATAATTAGCACAATCCTTTATAAATTGCACAATAAATCTAAATGTTTTCCTCCTTAGTTTGAACTTTGATCTGGAAGTCTTCCCTTGGCATGCTGCAATCATTTCTATAGATTGTTGCTTTTCTCATGGAACTGGATTTGTGTGAACAGTGGATTTTCCTCAAACTTTTAGTGAAGACGTATAAAAGCAGACGTACGCCTGAATGGCCTCGGTGACCGTGCCGATCTGGTTGACTTTGAGCAGCAGACAGTTGCAGGCTCTCTCCTCTGCAGCCTTCTCTATCCTCTTTGGGTTGGTCACCGTCAAGTCGTCTCCGACAACCTGGATCCCGACCTGGGCCGTCAGGTTCGTCCAGGCCTCCCAGTCGTCCTGGTCGAACGGGTCCTCGATGGACACAACTGGAAGAAAAGAGGTAACGTTTGGGGAAGGACTTACGAGTTTAACTAGACCAACAAACAGAACAAGGTGTTAAACCTGGGTAGTTGTTCACAAAGCTTTGGTAGATGTCAGCCAGCTCGTCTGCGGTGATGTGTCTTGATGAATCCGGAGGAGATTTGAAGTCCAGGTCGTATTTACCCTCGCGGTAAAACTCGGAGGCGGCCACGTCCATCCCGACCACCACCTTCTCCGTGAAACCGGCCTTCTCTATGGCCGTCTGCAGCAGGTCCAGAGCTGACGGCGGGAGACAAGATGGTGAGATGCTTAAAACGTCAGTAGCTTCACGTTTACGGTCCTAGCTTTGGAGATTGTTGAGCAAAGAAACAAAATGTTTGCTCTATTTGACTCTGAGGCCAAATAAAACTGATTTGCTTTTAAATTTCAGCTTCTTGTTTCTCTACAGTACATGTGATTTTGCAGAAGAATGGGATCTAGGAGCTAAAAAAGTTGATTCTGTTTGATTTGTTCCTCACCTTCGCTGTTCTCCAGGATGTTGGGAGCGAATCCCCCCTCGTCTCCCACGTTGGTGGCGTCCTGGCCGTATTTCTCCTGAATCACCCCCTTCAGGGTGTGGTAGAGCTCGGCTCCTATCCTCAACGCCTCCCTGGAGGACGCAGCAGGAAGTGGGATCAGAATTATTATTGTTACTTTAGTGTTTGAATAATTTAGTTTAGAATATGACTTCTTACTTGAAAGATTCGGCCCCAACAGGCAGAACCATAAACTCCTGCATGGCCAGTTTGTTTCCTGCGTGGGATCCTCCATTTATCACATTAAAGGCCTGAAAAATGGAATGAATTAAATGTAACAAATTAGAACATGGTTATTATCCTTTGTGTTCAACGTGAGACTTACAGGAACCGGCAGCACGAGTTCCGTGTTTCCGGCCAGGTCGGCTATGTGGCGGTACAGAGGGACCTCCTTCTCTGCTGCGCCGGCCTTACAGATGGCTAGAGAGACACCCAGGATGGCGTTGGCTCCAAACTTAGCTGTTTGAAGGGCCAGATGACAACATATTATGAGTTTAACATCAAAAGTCACAAAAAGACTAAAGAGCAGCTGTAACCCTCCGCTGAACGGCGCAAGGACATCACGCACGGTTTGTGCTTACGGAAGTAGGTGTTTTTGGGGCCGTGCGTCATGTCCTTGCGCCGTTTACCGGAGCTGCGCCGTTCAGCGGAGGGTTACAGCTGCTCTTTGTCATAAAAGTAGTCCCGAGTTAAAAATAGTACATGTAATTCCGTCGTGTTACTTTTTATTTTCCCTTGCAGTCGACATGTTTACTGAGGTCACTAGGCCGAATTATTATCACCATTTGTGAGTTTTATGGACGTTTTTTCTGGCAATGCTATCTGGTACCATTCACTTACAGTGTTTGAGCTAAGCTAAAGCTAAACGAGTACTGCTGGACCAGTAAAACGGCTGGGCTGTTTACAAATAGTTTTTGCCCACTTATCTAACTCTGAGGATATGGCAATAGACAAAGAAGAACTTGGCGGTGGAGTATCCCTTTAAATTAGTTTTTTGATATTTAATTTAATAAAACACCATGATTTTGTGTGGGAGACTTTCAGCTCCATTCCTAAACATACAAGATGGAATTCTGATGACTGAGAACCTGCAGCATGAATCCAAATATCATATAATTCATCTACTAGAAGACTTTTAAATGGGTTTTTTTGTGTGTGTGTTTTTAATTCATCCCAGAAGTCGGAACCCTCCATTACAAAAAGTGGGAAGCCTCAAATTATTTAACTAATCAAAATTGTTATAAAAAACGTTTGTTTTCTTATTTTATGACATAAAATAAATTAGTTTCCATTCAAATATAAGAGTTCATCTGTATTTGTGCCTGTTGTTTGTTCCTAACTTGCCTTAAAAAGTGAGTTAAACTAAATTACATGAAAGTGTCTTAATAAAAAAAACCAAGATAAAAGCTTTATTAGTTTGATTTGACTCTCTGGGTGTTTTGATTTGAACGGAACAAATTCATTTCATTCCGTTTAATCTGTCAGGGTTTCTGTGCCGGCTGACATTCATTTCCACTCACATCACTTTCATGGTTGTTTACGCGCCGCCTGAAATGATTAGTTGTCACGATCGTTGGGTAAAATAAATTAGCGGTGCATTTGTTTATCGAGGTTTTGCGGCCTGTTAGGAACAGCACTTCATTTCCTCCCGTGTCTCGTTGTCGTCTGTATTTATGCAGCTTGATGCTCCGCTGTGACGAACGGGCTTTTGCTGAAAGCGTTGCTGTAAACGTGTGAGCTGCTGAACCGTGGAGGTTTCCAGCTGGCTGGTGGACTCTGATGATGTTGTGTTAGTCATCGCGACTTGCTGCCGTCATGTTTTGACTCACATTTGTTTTCTGTGCCGTCCATCTCAATCATCATGTTGTCCAGCTGCTCCTGCTCCACCACGCTGATGCCCTGCAGGCCGTAAACGATACAGAGGGAACAGAAAACACACTTTTACATCATAAAATACAAAGAAACTCAGTAGCATTTTACAGCTTGATGGTAAGATTGTAATAGTGTGGTAGTAAAATGGTTTAAATGAGGTAAAATCCTGTAATTACCAAAGCTATGGGAGATTTGTAATGATTGATTATTTGAAAAAAATGAGTTAAAAAGTTATAACCATGTAATCACCTGGTAATAGTTGAGAAACTAAGATGTAAGAAGGTATGAATATATTATATGATTATAGTACATACCTGGCAATAGTCAGATAATTAAAAAGTAATACTCAGATTTTATTAAATAACTACTAAAGATAAAATTATGTAATTACTTCGCAATAGTTGGATATTTAAAAAATACACAGATGTTACTAAATAACTACTTAAGTTCAAATTATATAAGAAATATTCGAGTTATTAAAATGTAAAAACAAGGTAATACAGAAAAATGATCTAACATAATGGCGTTACAGGATGTCTGTGATCATGGATAAAGGGTGAATGCAATATATAGTTATAACTTTGGTAATTACAAGTTATTGTGTTACTTTTATTCACACAAATATTGCCCCACTGCTAAGTAATAATTAAAACCTCAGTAGTTGTATTGTATTACCTAATTATTTCATTTTAATAACACAAGTGTTATCACAACTACTTCTAGAAAACTATATAATAACTATATATTACATCAAATATAATGTTCCACTAGATATTACATCATTTTAACTGTAGTAGTTGTATACTATAATACTGTGAATGCATTATAATCACCCACTACTGCTAGTTAATTACATGTTATAACTTTAACTATCTCACTAAAGAGCTCTAATGTAAAGAGACTCTTCTTTTTTAAACAGATGTTCATTTTTTCATGGATATAGATATAGATTATAAATATTCATGTTAGGTATAAACCCATTACTTCAGTTTCAAGCCTCATTTTTCCTAAATAAATCAAATCTTATGAACGCATCAAGCTGTTTTCATTTCCTGTCAATCAGAACAGTTTGTTCTGTTGCCATGGTGACAGCATCCCTCCTCTAAAAAGATCTTGTTTTTTTATTTGTTAAAGAACAGAATAGAAGAAGCTTTTGCTTTGGTCTACTTCCTTCTTTACCCTATTATTTATAGAGATTTTTATGTGTTTAGACTGTTAGAAATAAAACAAAAGGGAACCAGTTGTTTAGTTTAGGGGTCAATAAATTAAGTTTTTTGCTAATTATCAGCAAATATAACAGGTTAATTCTTTACCTTGTTTTCTTTAACTTCATTTAAATTTTCTAAAAGTCAAAACACGATTGTGTGAGGTTTTTTCAAGGCTTGTTGGGATTTATTGGCCCTTTTTTGTTGTTTTTGTTTGCATCGTTTTTGTGTAAAAATGTTAATTTTAATCATCTTTTTCATTGTAGATAACTCTCTTTGTGGAAAAATAGATTTGTAAAGGTTTATGAAACAATTTTTTTGTATAAATTGATTTAAAATGATGGAGATGGAGTCATTTTAAGATTTTGGTTTTGGCTGTGCTAACATTAGCCGTTAGCTCGTCAATCTGACTGGAGGTCAAATCTATTTCTCTGAACAAAAGCTGTTCAGGAAGCTTTCTATAATAAGATAGACAGTACACTCTAAAAATAAAACCATCATTTACTTACATTTTTTAGTGTAACATTTTACACTCAAGAATTTTGAGTAGATTGGAGACAATTATATTAAGTAAAAGCCAACTTTATCAATATAATTGTCTCTAATCTACTCAAAATTCTTGAGTGTAAAAATGTTACACAGATTAAATTAAGTAACATGCAGGATTATTTTTTTCAGTGTAATTATTTATAACTTTAACACTTCAACATCCCTGGACAGATAAAACAACATGTCCATTAAAACATTTAATATTCTTTTGTTTGTTTTAGTGTTTTTACTTCATATTTTTAAAAGATCAAACTGAATTAAAACTTCCAGTTTTCAGTTTGGTCGTGAAATTAAACTTCCTGAAAAACCTAATAATCTACACTGAAAAAAACAGATTTTTGGGAATGCTAAATATTACCCAATAAAATTATTTAAAATCTAAATATATTAGTTAAAGACTGAAATTTTAAAAATTGGTTTGATTCTAACCGATACACCTAATTTTTTTAATTAACAAATGGAACTCAAATATAATGGTTAGAACTTAACCAAATATATTAGTTAAGTACTACTGACAAGATAATAAGCATTAAAACTTCAGCTCTGTCCTAACAGATGCCGTGGCCTAGGGGGTAGTGATGTTGACTCCCATACGTCAGAGTGCGGGTTTGATCCCGGCCCAGTCCAACCTTCATAAAATGTGTAAATGTAACACAGGCCAATATGTAAAATGTAACAAAATGTAACACAAGCACTGATGTTGTAATACAAGAACAGATAAAAAGAAAATAAAAGTTGGAGGGCTAGAAAGATGCAAGTCTGTTGAATAAAATTTAACCAATATTTTAAATTAAATATAAATCTAACAAAGGTGTTTGAATTTAACTAATATTTTTAGTTATTCTTTAATTGTGAAAATTGGGTACAACGTAATAAGTTTTGGGTAAAATTTAAATTGAGTGCAAATTGTTACACTAATTTTTTTGGTTAAATTTCAACCGTTTGTTTTTACAGTGTATATTTATCAGTGATTGGACTAAATACGGTAATAGTAACCGTAAACTAGATTGGCTTTATGTTGTACCATTTTAGAAAGTATACATTGTTAAATTTCTGTCTTTAAAACGCCTTTTTGAAAAGCAGGAACATCCTGTGAAACATAATCATGTAAATAAGAGTGAAACCCATCAGACTGAAGGACTTACAGCGGCTATGAGGGCTGGAGCCAGAGTGTCGTTGATGTGTCCGACTGCTGTCAGAACACCTAAAAAGAAAAGACGGAGACTTTTAGAAAAACAAAGGAGCTGGAAACAGAAAGAGTTTTTAATAATAAAACTTAATGAACTGGTTCAAATTTATATCTAAGTCAATAAAAATGGATCCTAATTGTTCGTGCTGGAGCTTTGGCCTCATCCTGTTTTTCTTTGCTGCTAAAACTATCAGGTAATATTTATATTAATTCTTAAATACCATTTTTATAATGAGCCTCAAACAAGCTAACCGCTTCATGCTAACATAATTAACAGGGGAAGACTGGGGAATATTTAGTAGATTATTTAGATTCATCTGCACAAATACTCATTTAGAATTTAGCAATAAGATGAAGTATTTTTCTTTATAAACTGTTGCTTTGATGCTTGTTTTATTAAAAATATGAAGCATCTTATGTATAATTTACTATTATCACAAACTGACATTTTTTTGTATGAATCAAAATGTTAAAAAGGGATCATTTTCTCATAAACAAGTTCTGGAAAAACAGAGTTTGTTTTTTAAGTGATTTTGATTGGCTGACAGCCTTTTTCACTTAGAGATTAAAGCAGATTAAAACACATAAATAAGGCTAAAATCTACTTTTTAATGGAGCTTTAAATCAAAATCTATAACAGGAAAACCCATTTGATTTATAGTTTATTGTAGGAAGCTGTCAAATGTATTTTTATTTAACTGGAACTTGGATGTGAGTTTTGTTTTTAAGCAGAAAACTGATTTAGTTTAACGTAAAATGAGAACTACCTTTTTTCCTCTTGTTAATTCAAATTGAGGTTTTTGTTGATGGATGCTCAGATGGTGCGCTTTCCTACCTTTGCCCTTGTAGCGGCTCTTGTCTCCGTCTCGGAGCTCCAGAGCCTCGTAGATCCCTGTGGACGCTCCACTGGGCACCGCAGCCCTGAACAGACCTAAAAGCAATAAAATAATTAATGATGGTTGACTAAAAGCAGATCTCACAGAAGAATGTTTTATTATTTTATCTGTATGAGTCACATTCTGTCTGTGACCTTGAAGCTGAATGGTGGATTTGACTGAATCTGTTTTTGTTGGACTGACAGTCGACGCCCAGAAACTAAAGATTCAACGTTTTCTCCCTCTGATACCAGACAGTCACCTTTTTCTGTGTGAAGATCCACTTCCACAGTGGGGTTTCCCCGGGAGTCCAAGATCTCCCTGGCAACGATGCTGACGATCGACATCCTGAGAGACACAGACGGGAGGAAGAGGCTTCGTCATCCATCACCCAGATCGTTTTACAGATACGAGGCGAATGAGTTCAGCTCTAGTTTTATAGGATACAACAGAAAACCGTGTGATGAGAACAACCATATAATGTATGTTTAAAAAAAATATACTAAAATAGGATGTAGGGATTCATACAAACATAAAAGAAAATCACACAGAATCATTATAGACGAGGTAAACAAAACACCACAAATAAGATTGTTGTCAAAAACACTTTTTCTTGTTTCATTTCAGCTGGTTTATGAGCTGCTCTTGTTAGAAAGTCATAATCAGTCACAGATCTAGAATTTTATTCTAAGCTTAGAATTAGATTTAGACCTAATTTCACACATTCAGGTTTTTTGTGTCTGCTGAAAACGGTAAAAATGACATAAAACAACATTTAACTGAGTGCTTTTTTATTCATTTGCACTCATAAACATTTGAGTTACTTGTTTCAGTGTTGTGTTCAGCTTGTTTTCAATTAGCAGTTTGTCTTTTTTCAGTAACGTTTTTATTTTTAAGGACATCAACAACATTAATGAGCAACACAGGTTTGGAAATAATCTAAAAACTGATTATTAAAAACCCAAATCTTTCCACAATAATACAACTTTTTAGTTTCCTGAGAAAAATTAATATTTGACTGAAGTCATGTTTTTGATATACGACACTGAAAGCACACTTTTTAAGGAATTTATGACTCAAACTTTGAATTTGTTGAAGATGTTTTTTTATAAAATAAAAATCTTAGGATACTTCTAACTTCCACACCAAGAAAAAACATCAAAGAAATTGTTTTAATTTTGGCATTTTTATTAATTTTGGGAAATAAAGGTTATATTAAGGTAAAAAAAAAAAAAAACTAGAAAAATGAAATAGGTATTTAACTATTTATACAGTTAAGTTCAGTTGTTGACTTGCCTGTTAGGATTAATCTTGTTGAAACATCTTCCTTCTAAACTAGAAAACTATACTGTACTACAATATTACTAGAACCATGTTGAAATTCAAAATGTGTGTCAGTGTGTTTGAATAGAGAGAAGAGTAAGAGTTATATGTCTTTATATGTCTAGTTATATGTCTTTATATGTCTAGTTATATGTCTTTATATGTCTAGTTATATGTCTTTATATGTCTAGTTATATGTCTTTATATGTCTAGTTATATGTCTTTATATGTCTAGTTATATGTCTTTATATGTCTAGTTATGTCTTTATATGTCTAGTTATATGTCTTTATATGTCTAGTTATATGTCTTTATATGTCTAGTTATATGTCTTTGTATGTCTAGTTATATGTCTTTAATGGCTTGAGAAGCCATTTTGGTTCAGAGGTGAAATGTTTTTAAGAAACAAGATATTTAATTTTTGATTTTTGTTAATAATGTCTGTGCTCCTGATTGTGTTTAAATATGTTCAAACAAAAACCCAAAACTTTTCCTGGCTCACTTGTGGAGCATCATGGTGCCAAAATATCTGATAATTAAGTCACTGGCTGCAGAAAACTGAATATTTTGGCTTTTTTTCTTTGTTCCATCTGTGAGCAGCTTTTATTGTTGTAACAAATCTGAATCTGTGCAAAATGTTGTTACAGAACGTTACAGAAAAGCCAATAAAGTAAACAGTAAATACTGCAAGATTTTAAAAATGGCTGTTTACTGGTGAGAAAAACTTCTATTTGGGGCGTAGAAACACTTTGTGATCAGTGAATTCAAATAAAAAGGAAAAATAATTCAGAATAGAGCTAAAAGGATTGAAGCAGTTTTATTGTTTGCAACTTCTGAGTCCCTGAAGTCTCACAAAGTCACGTATCTCACGAGGGTTAGGCTAACCCAATGTGGCTAGCTGTTATGCTAGCTCCGGAGTGTTTTTAGCTCATGATTCCTGATTTTTCCCATCTCTCCCTGCTTGAACACAGCTGATTTCTTTGAATGAGTGATGAACCGCTCCAGTAGAAAGCAGTGAAGGCTGAGGAGACATTTCAACACTTAGATTTAGGGGTTTCTGAGCAGAAACAACGCTAACATTTTTAACAACAGTGACTTAAAACAGACACTAGAGGGTGCTAGAAACAAACCAAAACTGCTTAGTATGCTTTAAATTTTGTGGATCAGAAGCTAAAAGGATGTGCAACCTAAATATTTTTAATTAAATGCAAATTTATCAAAAATATCTAGTTTTCTTAACTAAAGTCAACCATTTTATAGGTTAACAACTGTGTCTGTCATGTCTGTATTGATATATTCTAATTAATGGCTGGATAAATGGGAGTTTAATGTAAATATTTTTTTATTTCTTCTGATGGTAACTAAACTGCAAAAAGTAAAAGTTCAAATAAAGTTGAAAAATCTTTCATTTAATATTTAAAAACTCTACTTCTGCAAAAATATCAGATCTAATCAAACATGCACACAAAAAACAAAGTCAGACTGCAAAAATCACTCTCTAATTTGAGTGAAAATGTAATTTATCTTTACATTTTCGCACATTTCTGTGATGAATTATCACAGATTTCATATGGAACTATCACAAAATTTAAACTATCAAAATAAATATTTTTTAAAGGAAAGAGAAAACTTGAGCACGACCTCTTTAATAAGTTCTTTCTTTCATTCTTATTTCATCAAAAACATTGTTCTTTTGTAGATTTTCTCACATTCACTTTAATGAACAACATGAAAGCAGCTTTCCTCCCTTCGACAGACTGAAGCGCCCCACATCACAATATTAAAAATGCATTGATTCTCTTTGAGCTCTTTGCTTGACTTCACTGCGGTGACATCATTAGCCAACACCATCCTCCAAAGTAATGGAAGCTTTGATCAATTCTGCTCTCCTTTGAGGGAGTTTCCCCTCTAAATTCACATTGATATTCCAGACACGCTGCTTCCTAACTGCAGCGATATGTCTAAATGCTGTCCTCTTCACTGTATGAATACTTTATCGATCTGAAGCTAAATTTGTCTCTCTGATAGCTCGCAGAAAACAGGAGCTGAGGCTTTTCCTGATGGAGAAAAAGAAAGGCTGCGTCTTCAGCTTTTCTTTTTCCTGACATTAGTTGAAGTAAAACTCAGCATCTGTCCTAGAATGACTCGGAGAGCTGATGCAAGATTTTGCAAAGCAGGATGTCGGGATAATTCTTTTTTTCAGAAATTTATGATGGTTTAGCTTTAATAAATTGACTGTCAGTGATTATTGAAGCATATTATGTCATTATAAAACAATAAGAAAATAAATGCCATGTTCCAGACTGTAGTATATGTCCACTACTTATCATTTAACTATACTCTGTTAATCAACTACTTTATTTTTACTAAAACTTTCATTTAAATGCAGATCATTTTGAATCAATCTTAAGTTAAATTTTGTTGTTTGCAGCTCAGGTCAACAGTGACTGAACCATTGAGAGTTTGCATGATTTGTTATAAATATTTAAGGTTCTCCTTTATTTTTGCACGCTGTAAAACAGGATGAAGTTATTGTACAACGCCATGATTAGGTCTCATCTTTGTTTTTAAGACACAGAAGTTCAAGTAGAATCAGCTTCCTGAACTCAAAGATGGTCAGCGGCTATTTAAATAATAATTTGTCCTAAAAATGTCCAGATCTAAAACCAACAAAACTTAAAGCAAATCCTTCAAACAGCTCATAAACGCCTAAAACATGCAGGACGGTGGTCCTCGAGGACCAGGATCAACCTTTGCTCCACAGGGGAAGGGAGGAAGTGTGGCTACCTCAACCTCATATATACCTCATATATACTGTACCTCAGCACAATGTAGTGAAATTAGCTCAGTTGACCCATCCCTGAGGAGCAGAGCCATTTTAATGGTCTCATATACATATACTCAGATCTGGGACAGTCCGGACCAGGCCGAAGTTACCATAGAGGCCCACCAGGAAAATGCCTGATAGCCGGTCCAGCCCCGGTCCAGACCCAGGCAGGTGCCGTCTGCGTAGGCGGCTCGCGACGGTCAATCCAGACATGTCCGCACACAGCAGGACAGCACCTCAGTCCACTGGGCTGCACGTATGCAGTGCTATTTCTGCACCCGTGACCCTTGGATCGAATTATCGGTGGGGACACGTCGCCTCCATCCATGCCATACCTACGCCCATGTTCCCACAGCCGGGCTGGGGTTTGAAACCAACATCCACCGTCAACAGGATAATGTTTTTTCATTCTTTAAAAAACACTTCATAAAGCTTTGTTGCAAAAGTTTCAGGTTTAGGCTGCAAATCAAAATTTAAAGCATCCTGTGTTCTTTTATCCTGAAAACTACCAAAACATTTTTTTCCTCAAAGTTAAGGAAATCTCATAATAAACTAATAAACCGTTATGAAAAAATCCACTTCCAGTCCGGGAGGCAGGCTCACATTTCACCACAGAACCAGGAGCAACGGCCCCATGAAGGCTTACAGATCAATGAAAGCAGGAGAAGAATTTTTAGCTGTGTCGTTCCACAAATGTACAATCTTTACAAATTCTCGTAGTGAAGGCGACTAATCAGGTTTAACATAATATTTATCACCAATTCCTACAACAAAAATAATCAACCAAACACAGATTTCTTTACTTTTTATGCTAGGTTTATTTAGATCAGCCTATTCCTGCAGACATCACTAAAAGATGAATCAGCTGAGAGCAAAGCTGCTGATCAGATCCTTCTGACTACTTCTTATTGCTCTGGAAGGTTTTACAAACCTAAACTGCACTGGGGTCAGTTCACTTGCAGCTTTAATGCCTAAATAATTAGCAATCCATCCTCCTAGTGACTGAAGTTCTCTTGATATAGAAACGATGGCGTGTGCTAATTTCATTTTCTTCTTTGATTCTTCTCTTTAAAACTTAAATCATTTCAAACTTGAGTTCTTGTTTGCTCAGCTCTGCTGGAGGAAGATAACTCTTCCGTTTTCACACCAGCTGTGAACTTTGCTCCTCCGACTGTTGGTTAAGTAGAGTACTTCTGTAGGTCTCGCCCTCACTGTAAGTCACAGAGGTTAAAAGGATCCAGAAAAGTGTGAAAAACTTTAGAGATCAGCGACGGAACGAGCAGATATCAGCCCACTGAGGGGTGGAGAGAATTGATGCGTAGGTGGTTTCCTCTGCGGGCTTATATTAATTTTATGGGAATTTGTTCTCCTTTTTTTTTTTCAGAGATCTTTTAAAGCTTCATCCTGCAGTGCTGCAGAGATTTTTGCAGCTGCTTCACAAAAAGGTGGAGCAGCACCGCTTGAGATCTCTGCTCAGAAATTCTCCTCTAAAGCCTTTAAATAAACCAGAACTTTGTTTAATGTGATTTTTTTGGAGATAATCTGTCAGAGATTTGTGTGTTTTTGCAGTTTTTGCAGAGAGAAAACTGCATTAACTCTTAAATGTCATGCACTAAAGCTTTGTCTTTACCAAAATATCATTAGATAATTGTTGCTATTGATCTCATATCCACAAACACATAATCTGACATCACCTCAGTGGGATTATCTCATGATCTCTCATCTCATTCCTGTTGTTTCCTCTGCTGTTTGGACACGTTGCTGTGAGTTACGTAAGCTCTACAGCAGCAGCAGCTGAGGGAGGGAGGAGGGAGGACATCTATGAACGCATCAAACCACACCTAGCAGAGACTGCAGTGCTCAGCAGAAAATACAGCAGCACTGGAATGAAGAAACAAACAAAACGAGGATGGAGGAGACAGAAAGAAGTGATGAGGTCACATAAGAATAGAGAAATACAGTGAAAAATAAGATAAAAAAGGGAGAAAGAACACAGACTGAAGGAGGTTCAGATCTAAGGAGACTAAAGGAACGATGATGTCATAAATGGAAAGATTAAATGATTCCTTTAATGGAAAATGAATTTACATGTAATGTGTTTTCTTTGGCTAATTAGCGCTCATATTTCTCCTAAAACAGATTTAGACTGAAATGTTGAGAATTTATCCAAAACGTTAAAATGAGCCCATTAAAATCTTTTCTTAAGTTTAAAAAAAACATTAATTGTATCTAATATATTTTAATATGTAATCTTATAATAACAAAACACATAAAAACACACTAAATTGGCCACCTGCAGTACAGAGACCCTCCACCAGAGGGCAACGTACATTAATGAAATTTGATCCCGCGTTTATTGGATGAAGGTTCTAATCTTGTTGAAGAGGTAGAGCTCTTATAGGATGATCGACAATGATGTAAGGGTTAACTTTGGGTGTCAAGTTTAAGAGAATTCATTCTAATCTGTATAAAAAAGAACAAAAGTAGAAGAATTTAAGGAATGAAAATGCAACACGGAACAGGTAAAACATCAATCAGCTTCTGTGGCATCAAAAAGTTTCATTCCATGATCTGGTTTTGAGGTTTTTGGTGCATCAGTCGGGAAGTTGGGTTTGCAGCATGAACACGGACACAACTCGTTTTGTTGCAGGAAACCAAACATATGACAAAAAAAAAAATTATTATTTATTTATTCAAATTTTGCTGCTTTTTGTTGGGATCTTTAGAATAATTTTCTGTAATATTTTGTGAACATTTTTAGCTCAGACTGTTGTTTTCTCATTAAATAATGTGTAGCTTGAAGAGTTATTTTACAACATTTAAGTTCAAAAACACAAAATGAAAACAAACGATCTGCTAAGTTTTTAGTTCTTCTCATAATGAACTCTAATCTCTGCTATTAGATTCTCATAAACCAGATTTTTAAATCAATATTCTGTTTTATTACCAAGTAGTTCAGGTGATTGATTATTTGGAGAGTTGTATTAAATCTAAACATTGCAGATGATTATAAAAAATGAATATATTTTATATAATAAAAAGTAAAAAGATAAAATCTAAAAGAAGAAAATAGATAAAGGGGAGGAGAAAGAAAAAGGGGAACTGACTGTTTAAATATGAGCTAAAAAGAAAAGGGTGTGAAGGATGACCAGGAGGAAGGAGAGAGGAAGGACGAAATGGAGAATGAGAGGAAAGCAGGCAGAGCGAGGGAGGAATGGAGAGAAAAGGAGGACAGGAAGGAGACGGATAAATAATTAAATGAACATGTATGGCTGGAGAAGAGAGGAGAAATGGAGGGATGAAGAGAGGAGGAGAGTAACAGAAGGCTCGTTGTGACATCCACACAGGAAGTGGAGCGGTCTCATGTAACGCCAGTAGTGTGTGTGCACGTTAGCGCACGTTTATCAGGAGTGCTGCATGTAGAAACACGTTTACATCAACCTACAGAAGAGCCCGCTTTCAAACACACGAATACAAGTAACTACATGGTTATAGCTTTATTAATTACAGAATTAATACCGTCTTAAATATAATATTTCCTACTATTTATCTCATGATTTTGTTGTCATTTATTTTGCCTTTTGAGTAGATTTAGTCCCTGCACAATAAAAATAGACCACTAGAAAATGCAACAAACTAATTTATTGAATCTGTTTATAAATGTCTGGAAACGAGCCATCAAAATGATCTGACTTTCAGGTTAAAAACATTAATAAATCATAGTTTAGTCATAAACATCTTCATTCAGTGGCAGAGAAACGTCATCATCGTGTGCAAAAACAGGAATAAAAATTCAGCTAAATTACACAAAAATGTTTCTAATTTATCTGCTGGGCATTAATATGGGCCTGATTTTAGTGACACAGTCAATGCAAACGATGTTTCTGATTATTAAAACTGAAATTTGTCCCAAAAATCATCATCCTAATGGGCTGCAACTCAAAATGTTCATAAGGGTTTCTTCACCTGAGTCACATGACCTCGCTAAGTGAAGTGTGAGACAATGTTGGGAGGACCTGGCGACCATTAAATAAGACCAAATTGTGACAAGGAAAACCACACTTTGTTTGCAGTCATCATCATAAGTCCCACGTGAACTGGTCACACGTAAAACCTGTCGCTAAAAACAATTCTGTTTTACTCCAACTAAAATTCTGCATTTCATGCGATTTTGCATTTTCAACAGTTGCAGCTCAGTGAGATGCCGACCTAAACCCTCCACCACCCTGTTCTGCACCAAAAAGATGGTTTGACACAACACCAGGCAGCTGTGCACGCTTTACGAAACTAAAGCAAATTTTTGCAGTCGCTGTTATCATTTCTACCACTGGCCTTTGTGGGATTCTCTCTGTGCAAACATGCAGCAGTTTGTTAGGATGTATCAAAGAGCTAACTTCCTAGCATGGTGTCACATAACCCTTTTACTGGACGCCGCCACTGAATCAGCAAACATGCAGGCAGTAAGGCTGGGAAATGACCACTAGCGTGCACAGGATTTTGCACTCATCTGGATGGGAGACACGTAGTTTTGTTTTTATGTACTTTGGAAAACAAAACATCAATAAAAAAGCTTGAATTCTGGGAGGGGAACTGCTGCAGGAGGACATGCATAAAGATGTTTCATGTATGAGCTATAAGTTCTAGTATTTTCTAGTGATCTGATTTAAAAGCATGTAATCATATGAGGCCAAAGTATCAAAGCATTATATATTTCAGCAACACTGCAGATAGACCACCGTAGCACCACTCATTCTCCAAATTAATGAAGGTGTTACTCAGACGCTTATCAGTTACCTCACTAAAAACCACGCTGATAGGCTCCTATAGCAAAATGTCACAGCAGCTGAGTGCCCAGGATTTCTTTAGTAAGTCCTGGAATTTTGCTGACATTAAAGAAAAGAGAGCTGATCAAAGAGAGCCTGATGCAGCGGAGGATGAAGGACAGCCAGTGATAGAGCTTATCACTTAGCAGCAATACATTCCACAGGACAGCAGAGTGACAGCAGGGAGGTCAAGAAGGATTAGTGCGTTTGCTGATCGGTGAAAGCTGCAGAAGAGAAACGGCAACATTTCTCTGAGGATCCATGACAAGGCAGGAATCTCAGAGAGATCGCAAAAAGAGTCAAACAAATTAGAGCATTTATGCACAAATCTAGGTGTTAACCAATGCTCTTGTTTACTTTTACATAGAATAAAAGTTTTATATATTTTTATTTATTCATGTTTGCAGTTTTTCTTCTTCTTTTTTTTTGCATTTCAGGGCTAAACCTCTAGAAATTGGGGAGGAATCAGCTGATCATCAGCTCATACAGTGACTCAAATCGTTTCATACGGTGTTGTTTTTGTTGTTTTCCCTTTAAGTTATATGTTTGCAAATGTACAAGTGTGAAAATCAGATTATTATACCTATGAGTGCATCATACTTGGCCAAATAAACCTCTGATCCTGAAAAATAGGAGATTTGGTCAGACTTAGAAAAATGGAAAAGCCTTTTTATTTATTTATTTCATTCAATTGCCTTCAGGGCTTCCGTAGAAGCCACTAAAATGGCAAACTTGGTTTAACTTGACAAGCTTACCTCTCTAGGCTGAATCTATGAATTCAAAATAGTTTCAAACATGTTGAATTTATGATTTTAGCAGCTTAATTTGAGACTAATAAATGCAGAAACAGTTCTCCTTAGAATCTCTAATCATCTCTGATTCTAGACGTCTTCTTTAGGACTAAAACACACACCCTGCTGCATCCTCCAACACAATTACTCTTGATATACCACGGACTTGACCGTAATTGACTGCAGGGATCCCATCACACACACACACACACACACACACACACACACACACACACACACACACACACACACACACACACACACACACACACACACACACACACACACGCTGTTACTGCAGTCAAGATCCACATGAACAAACACACATCTGACAGCCATTTTACAAAAAGAGGAAATACATGCAGCAGAATCACACACACACACACTTTCCTGTCAGCTGTGTCACCACGATCTAACACACGCATATATGCATGATCCCTCACACACACACAACACCCCCTGCTTCAATCACAAGGACACACATTAACACCTAAAACTGTGTCACACACACACATTTCTGCCCTCCTGCTCATGCAACGTTACACACACACTCAATTCTTCATCCTCTCATTTGCATTTTTGTCCAAAAAATGTACACACACACACACCTCAAACGAGCACACTGGACATGTAGAGCGAAAACACACACTTGTTTCTTTTCACACCTACAAACACCTGACAGCCATTTTCCAAACATGCATGAAGCTGCAGCACAAAAACACAGTCTCATCATGCACATTTTTCAGACACACACACATACACACACACACACACACACACACACACACACACACACGAGCTGCATGCAAACCTGCAATGAATCAAACATGAGGAAAACAGCTGTGATGGAGAAACACAAAACCCTGTGGAGGTGATGAAAAGATAAAGAGAGGATTTTCTGCCTTTACCTGCCGCCTGTGTGTGAGTGTGTGTGTGTGTGTGTTCTGCCTTTCGCGGCCACCGAGAAAATACTGGAGAGGCAGAGCGATGAGAGAGGGAGAGGAGGAAAACAGGAGGGGAGCAGGAGGGGGTGAGATGTGTGACGAAGTGGGGGGGGAGGGGAGATGACTCAGAGGGGAGATGGAGAGAGGAAGAGGAGTGTTAATTAAAAAGAAGAAGATGGGCTAAGGGTTTGGATGAAGGGATAAGGATGGGGTGCAGAGGCTGGACACCCGACAGTGGAGGTAAAAATAGACGAAGGGAGGACCGGTCCTTTCTCTCAGCGTCTCCTCGTCTTCCTCTGGTTCTGTTCTGGGGTTCAGCTGACGTTCGTACGGTTATATAATCCATCCTTCGCCACCAACTCACACATGATGGTGCTCAATCTGAGCACACTATCATTTTAAGGTTAAAGATTTGTGGAGATTAGTAATTATGATCTCAGTTTTATGCATTCTCAAGATAAGTTACATTTTTGTCCAGTTAAAATCCATGTTCCCTCATTTCATTGCAAATTAAAAACCCAGCAGTCTTTAAAGAAATGCACATCGCCCACCATCTTCTGTTGAAAGATGATGGAGTTAGGGATGTTTTTGGTCAAACCTTCAACATAACCTTTGGCAATCCCATGCAGTTTTGCAAGAAATTGTGCAACCTGTTAGCATCATGTGGGAACGACTCTCAGCTACAATGACACCAATTTTTAGCTCAATCTCTGTTCGATTAAATGAGAACTTGATTAGATGTGGTAGCGATATCGTGATTCAAATTAAATCAAACTTGATGTTTGAGTAACTCGTTCAAGTTTCTTCAGAGTCATTATAGATGGTTCTCGCCGAGGCCGGATGTAGGCATGGGCAAGGGGGGGCATTGCCCCCCCAAATTCCATGACTGCCCCCCCCCAAACGCGATTGCATGCAGAAATAACAAATTTCAAAAATATTTCAGTGAAAAATGGTCAGAGTGAGTGCTCTCTTCCATTTGTCCTCATTCAAAGTAGCTACTGATGAATGACACAGAAAGAAAGAGAAACAAAAAACGCAAAAAGAACAAAAAACAAAACAAAAAAAGAACAAAAAACACAAAAAGAACACAGAAGAACAAAAAAAACACACAAAAACACAAAAAGAACAAAAAACACAAAAAGAACACAGAAGAACAAAAAACACACACAAAAACACAAAAAGAACAAAAAAACACAAACAAAAAACACAAAAAGAACAAAAAACAAAACAAAAAAGAACAAAAAACACAAAAAGAACAAAAAACACAAAAAGAGCAAATAAACAAAACAAAAAAACAAAAAAGAACAAAAAACAAATAAAAAAACACAAAAAAGAACAAAAAAATACAAAAAAACCAAATTAAAAAACACAGAAAAGAACAAAAAAACACAAAAAGAACAAAAAACAAAACAAAAAAACACAAAAAGAACAAAAAACAAATAAGAAACACAAAAAAGAACAAAAAAACACAAAAAGAACAAAAAACACAAAAAGAGCAAATAAACAAAACAAAAACCCAAAAAAGAACAAAAAACAAATAAAAAGACACAAAAAAGAACAAAAAACACAAAAGAACAAAAAAACACAAAAAGAACAAAAAACAAATTAAAAAACAGAAAAGAAAAAAACACAAAAAGAACAAAAAACAAAACAAAAAAACACAAAAAGAACAAAAAAACACAAAAAGAACAAAAAACAAAACAAAAAAACACAAAAAGAACAAAAAAACAAAAAAACACAAAAAAAACAAAAAACAAAACAAAAAAGAACAAAAAACACAAAAAAACCAAAAAGAACAAAAAACAAAACAAAAAAAACACAAAAAAAGAACAAAAAAACCCACAAAAAACCAAAAATAAAACAAAAAATAAACCAATAAATGCAGCCTCAACAGGGCATCAGCCAGTGTCCTACTTGTGCCGGTCCCAAGCCCGGGTAAATGCAGAGGGTAGGGATCAAATATGAAAATAAATCTATGGATAGAGGAACTGATATGATGATGGTGTAGTTTTCGATGTATTTAAGGGATTGGGGGGGTGTGATGACCAAAACATTCTTGGCATGTCCAGACTGGCCCCCCCGATATTCTACCTGCCCCCCTTAGTGGGGCTGGCCAGATCCGGCCCTGGTTCTCGCTGTGCAGGAGGGTTTGGGATGCAGCAAATCTGAAGAATCCTCTGACTGAAGACATTCTGTTGAATGAAGATATGGGCTGAAGACAAACCCTGCTAATCCACCTCCTTTGCTTTTTCTGCTCCTCCTTAAATGTGTCTGCTCGTATCGTCTGGAAGCCGTGCAGCACCGAGGATCTTCTAAAATATTCCAAAAGTTAATCAGCTGTAGATGAACATCCAGTTATTACATAATCCATCCAGTTGTTCATGAGATATTTTCCTTACACAGGCAAAAACATTAGTGCCAGCCTTTAGTGGTGGGAAATAACAAGCTGCATGGACAGTTTATTAGGTACAGTTCAGATCAGTCCAATTATAATCTCATGCACATTAATACATAATGATTTAAGTTAGTGATAGTTATTTTACACTGTTTTTCAGATGCTGTTCAAAGAAAACAAATTGCTCTGAATTTTCAGTTTAACCTTCGCCTTCAGGAGGAGGGGGACGATTTTGGCAGGAAGACGCCTCCTGCAGAGCCGGAACGAGGAAGAGCAGAAGTCTGACTCAACGAGGGTTTGAGAGAAGCTTCATGAATAACAAGGTAGCAATTTAAACTCTTCTGAGAGCAGGAAATTTACCACGTTGGATGTTGAGGTAATCATCTATTTATAGGAAGGGTTGAGTCAAATGGGCTGCATGGTGGAGGATAGAAGAAAAATCACAAAAAATGACCAGAAAACTCATCAAAAATATTATAAGATTTAAAAATATCATGTGTTGGAGTAGATTATTGTTCATATTCTTATTAAATGTACTTAATTTTTCTGGTTTCAAAGTTTTACATTTATTTTACTAAAGTATCCAATGCATTTATTAGAATTGTGGCCTGTTTATTTGGCTTTAAAAAAAAAACTTAATTGGCAATTATTTGTGTTAACTGATTTATTTCAAACATGCAAAATAATATATAATAAAATTAAAGTAATAATATTAAAATATCTTGGCAAAATGTAATATAAACCACATTTTCTGTCCTTTTTTCTATAAATACTCATTTAAAGTAAAGTAAAGTATCTGTGTGTTGGTCTGAAACAATATGACACTTCTTTTTTATTTTACATGTTGAACATAAACATGCCAGCCTTTTTAGTTTTAACCATTTCCCTAAAATCCCAACTCAGACTGAATAAAATAAATCAGTTTGGCCCATTCTTCATGTTCCCACTCATTTCAACATGCCTCCCGTCGTATTTCTTATAAAAATCAGGTCATCTATTCTAGCACAGCTCACAGCGTTATTTCATTATTAAAGCAAAGTAAAATGTTTGAACTTTTACAAACTAAAGATCTTTTATTAATGAATTAAGCGGCAAATGTAACTTAAATATTCTGAGTTGAAAAAAATGGGCACAGGAATGGGGTCAAGATCATTTTTTAAAAGAAGGGAAAAAATAATTTAGCAGCTAAAACACCAGGTTACACATCACATCGCTCAAGAGTTTAGCCTCAAAGGGATATTTTGATATTTTGTGTTTCTGTAAAATAAATGTATAAAGGAGCTAAAATTTGCTCGACGAAATTGACCCACATCTAACGTGGATTAACTGTCACTGTTCATACAGCTGTTCTTGCAAATATAATTTATAAACATTTACATTGCTGCAAATTTAGTATTGCATGGTTATTTCTAGGGATGCACCGATACCACTTTTTTCAAATCAATACGATACCGATACTTGGATCTGAGTACTTGCCGATACCGAGTACCGATACCGATACTTCCACCGCACAAAAAATGCAATGAATTGGAAGACGGGTTCTATTTTTCTCCCCATGCATGCGTGGGTTTCCTCCGGGTACTCCGGTTTCCTCCATAATCACAACATGTCCTATAGGTGGTAACCCAGGACTCCCTGGTACAAGAGTTTCTGTAACTCAATGGGACTTTCCTGGCTAAATAAAGGTTAATAAAAATGTTCTTCTATTTTTGGTTAACTTTAACAAGTACGAGTATATGGTATCGGCCCGATACGATACTGGTTCCTGGTATCGGTTAAATTTAACGAGTACATGGTATCAGTCTGATATTGGTATCGGTGCATAGTTATTTCAGTATAAATGTTACGAAATCTCCTGTTCTACATTTTGGTATTTACATTTCATGTAAAATAACTGTAAATGCAACACAGTTGGTGTAAAAATGAATGAAATAATGTTGCATGAGCTGCTGTGCAATTGGCTGCCCTTGTTCTAGCCGTGAGCTCATCAATCCTGTCAGATGTAAGTTTTACTTCTTCCAATTTTCTTCCAAGCTGTCTTGAAAAGTAGTAAATATTTGTCACTTATTCACAAAAACATTGTTAAAATTGGCAGAAGTATTCCTTTAAACACGCCAGAACTTTACAGTTATAAGAAGCAGGTCAAACTCCTGTCTTTGAGGGTTGCTGACCTGCAAGTTTTATTATTTATCCTGATCCAACACACCTGAATCTTTTGTTAAATTATGTCTGCAGCGTTTCCTCAAGTTCTAGAGAAGTCTGTTAATCAGCTACAGATTCAGATCAGGTGAGATGGAGCTGAGAAACATCTAAACATTGCTGGATATCGACCCTCTGATAGCGATGTGACGTTCGTGAACGAGTCGAATCTTTTGAACGGCTCTTCACTTTGAACCGAGTCCTTGTAAAGAACCGTTCATGTTTTGTATTAACTGTGACGTTTGAGGCTGGGAGGTAATATTCAACGACAGTCTCTCTTTATTTAAAACAACATCAGTGAGCATATAGCAACATGAACCTGCAACATGTGTATCAGCTGTAATAAAACTGTAGTAAAAGTTAGTTTTGTTTACCAGGGTTGGCTTTGATCTTTTTTTAACTGCAGACTGATGCAGACTGTGTCCTTGCTGCTCTAAAAACAGACTGGAGTTGGAAACGTAGACTGCAGGGTGACACTGATACACACTGACAGGGCAAAAGGGTGAACCCGTTGTGTTTTCGGTGTGTGTTGACGTGTCTGCCTGCATGGCTTGGTATTTTCATGCATTTTTGTACTCGTTTATGTGTGTCTGTGTGAACAGGGCAGGTGTGTAAGTCCACCTGTGTGCACGTCTTCAAATGGGTTTATGTGCCGGAATGAATGCGTGTGAGCGTGTGAGATAATCTATAATTCAATTCCTGAGTTTAATGGGATTATCGTTGGGAGACAAGCAGCAAGACGTCCTTGACATCCATCCCCTTGGTCAGATAGAGACACACATATGGAGGAAAAGGGAAAGAATGTAAAAGCAATGGAGAAAAGAAAAGAGAAAAGAGGACAATGATGACATTAAAGTGTGTGATAAAACTCTCGTGAAGACATAAACAAAAAAGCCTCCCAGGGTGAGAGGCTACCGAAGAAGTGACTTGCATTGTAATGATCTCATTTCCTGTTGTGTTACGTTGAAGGTCGACCGGCCTTCCCATCAGCAAGTTCACCCTCTGCCTGCAGCACCAACTGATGGCCGGGACAGCCAGGCACACACATGCATCCCCCTGAAAGCAGTTTCCAGAGGGAATGTTTTATTTAGTCGCTTTGCCTCTCGCGTTTTGGGTTGTTGTACTCTCACCCAAAATACCCACCTGTCAGCTTAGAAACTCATTAATTGTTGCACTAAATCTGAAACCTTTATGTCTAAAGCAGACATATTTAGCATAGTTATATGATTTGTACAGAGCCAGAAAGATGGTGACTCATAAAATCAAGAGTTTATGTTTTAATGTGACTTGTTTTTTATTTCTAAGGGTCAGTTAAAGAAAAATAACTTGTATCGTTTCAAGTTTTTGATCAGGAACTATGCAAGTTCCTCCCATATTTGTAGAAAATGTAGAAAAATAAACACAATTTTGTCCTTGAGAGGAACTCTTTGTCCAAAAGAATAATGGATTTCTGCTGTAATAGTTATTTATTTATATATTTTATTGACAATTTTTCTAATTAAATTTTTATTTCTTTTGATTTTTTTCTTGTAGTTTTTTTTTCGCACTTTGACTTTTGCCTTTTTTGCACTATCTATCTATCTATCTATCTATCTATCTATCTATCTATCTATCTATCTATCTATCTATCTATCTATCTATTTATCTATCTATCTATCTATCTATCTATCTATCTATCTATCTATCTATCTATCTATCTATCTATCTATCTATCTATCTATCTATCTATCTTGAAGAAACTTCAAAATTCTTGATAAATATAATTTTGGTGATTCACATTTTTATTCAGCTTCACAATGCATTTAAAACATCATAATATGTGTCTTTATTTAGCATTATTCCAACGTGAGAATGATTTTTAAATACATGTTTGTGTCAAGATGTTAAAGTTAAGCTAACACTGATTTATGAATCACTCAGACATCTAAAAAACATCCAAACTCAAGTTAAACCAGCTTTGTGTTACTGGAAGCTGAACGCGTATGATACTAAAGACATCTAGGTATTATTTTAAATTCTAGGTGTACCTGAACGTAACTCCATTCATTTCTCCGACTTCCGGTCCAAAGGGAGTTCTGACTTTACGGAGAGCATTTGAACACACCACCGCATTACGATATCTGACGGGAGAAGGTAGGAGCTATCAGCCTCATTATCTTTGCTTTAACACGATAAATACGACAATATAAACAGAAAAAACAATAGTAAACTTTAGAGTAACACTTTATGTCGTTATATTTTGTGTTGTTAGCGTGCTGACATATGATTATATTAACTAAAAGTGTCAAAACAAACGCTTTCCTTTAGCTAACTTTAAGCTAACAGCGTCGTAAATCTCTGCTCAAAGTTGGCGAGATTTCATTTTATAAAATAAACCAGGTCAGCAACTGAACTTTGACACAACTACATAAAACCCTTAAATATGTCTGTGGTATTTTATTTTAAATATATTTTTTAAAACACCTCGTTTAACTTGTGGGGTTAGCTTTCGGGTAAACTAAGATTTATAAACCTGATTTTGTCATGATAGTTTAATAAATCCGTCTCTCAGGTGGTAATATCGTTTATTCCCTCGGTTTTTATGCTTTTTTTCTCTCCTTACCAAAGTCATTCATTACTGTTGGGCTGGTCTGATGTAAGTACGTTTAAGTTTTCGATGCGGAAGTGGGTGTAAAAAAGAAAAAACCAGGAGCAAACTGAATGGAGAGGAGAAAACTTAAAGCCAGATACGTCGTACAAATTAAATTAAACAGTCCGAGGTCGATTAATAATATTTTCTGGCGGATTATACTTGATTTTATGTTTGTTTTATAATTATATATACATTCTGTCCCACGTGTTTCCCACAACTGCTCATATACATACATTTTTATTCTTTAAAGACCCAAATGATTACCTGGAAAATGTACTTGTTTTTAATGGGTGTAGCTCTTTGCAGTGATTCAGATTAGTTTTAGTCAGCAAGTGTTATTAAAAGTGCAGTTGCCCTAAATGTTATAAGATCAGCAAGATAAACACTTGATTTAATTTAAGTTTTCTTAGCTATTTGAATGATTATGTAATATTTGACTTGTGTTTTACACATAGTGTGACATATGAGTGCATCTCAGTCCTTAAAATAACAAATGCAGCCTAAAAGTTAAGATTCCAGTCATTTAGTAGAACTTTAGTAATAACCCACAAAATATATGTTCTTCCTGTGCTTTTATTTATTCCTAAAGTTGAAAAAAAAATTGATTTTTTTTTTTAATTTTTATTCAGAAAAGTAAATATTTTTTAATGTCCTTTGGGGGTATACAAAAAATACACATTTTATAGAGCTCTATAATTGTATATAAAGTAACAAACATGAAATATATTTTATTTATTTTATTTCAAAGATGGTGATCAGGGGAAAAACTGATATTTGGCAAGTTTTTAAAAAAAATATTTGTAAGCAATTTGTTCATATGTTGACATATTTTTTATTTTTACACTAAATCATCATCCTATCCTCTATGATAGTGACTTTTATAAAGTTAAAGAGTAATAGTTCAGCTCTAACAACAAACTTAAAGGTGATTTTATTTGACAGTGAAAATAAAGCTGTGTACTTATCACTTACTGCATCTTTATAAGCGTGCTGATTGCCAAACAGGACCGACTTGATATTGCAGATAACAGTGTGTGTTCAAGAAACAAGAAGTGCGTTGGAAAGACACGCTTGTCGCTAATCGTACTCAATTGTTTTCATGTGAATGTGAATTACCACTGAGGAATGTTTTCCTGACATAACCAGTGTCGCCGTCCCTGCAGCCTGTGACCTTGTCTCTGACTCATCAGCTGAATGCTACCACAGCCAAATGGCACAAACAAAGAGCCAGTGATGAAGTGGCCAACCATACCTCTCTGCCATTGTGCCTCCTAATGAGGCAGTGGCGAGCTGCTTAGCGTCTGGGTGGTCACAGGTTCCCTCGTCAGTGTTTTACAGCGAGACACTGTTTCCATCGACCTGTCACATAAACAGTGCCTACTCTGTCATGGCTTAAGATCGCTTACATCTTGCTGAAACATGCCTGTCTTTTTTTTTTTTTTTTGCCATGCCTGTCAAGGACAGGATCTGCAGACTTTCTTGGCAGGCATTTACTGTATTATTTAGTTCATAAATCATCAACAACCTTCTCCTTTTGTGGTTAGGATCTTCAACATGTTGAGCCAAAATTACATGTCATCACTCGTACCTGCTTTAACTCATTTAAAGATGAAGTTTTTAATAAGAATCCCTTAATTTCATGTTTCCTCCTCAGATGCAGACTATAAAGTGTGTGGTGGTGGGTGACGGCGCAGTGGGGAAGACGTGCCTGCTCATCTCCTACACAACCAACAAGTTTCCCTCTGAATACGTCCCCACCGTGAGTAAACACTGATACCAAAATCTAATCAACAGAAACTCGAGGTGATCATAGCTGGCATGAAAGTGACACTTTACAGTCTCACAGCAGCACGGTTTTCCTTTTGCTTTTTTTAACCCTCAATGCACAGTTTCTTCCTGTCAAACAGGAAGTGACTCTTGTTTACGGTGTTGGTGCCAAATAAACCAAAAAAAGATCTTTTTCTAGAACAACACCCCTTACAGTAAACTGAAAGAGAAAGACGACATTATACTAAGACTATAGAAACAGTTTTACAGTCTGTTTGGATTTTATTGCATTTATTTCTGGTGGATTCACTTTTGTTATCACCTTCAAATAAAATGGTGCAGATTACTGCTGGGAAAAAGAACCGTAAGCTTCTTTGGTGGGACAAAGTAAACGCGTGTATTTATGTTAAAAATGGTGTTTGTTTAATCATTGGGTATGAAAAATGGAGATCTGGTCAGATATTATTTTTTTCTTTTTTCACAAGTGGTCCTAAATTTTGTGTTTGTTCTGACTGAACAACAACTTTAGAATCGATAGACACATGCTAACATGTAGCATCAGTATTTATTTTTTGTAAATCACACCTTCTGCACATGCAGGTCACTTCAGAACCGTAGACTGTTCATACTGGATTCAGACAGCTGTTGCATTTAAACCATAACATGAACGGCAACACAAAAAAAACCTGATTTCTGCAACAAGTCAGTTATTTGCAGCGTAATCGTAGCCTAAGCCTACTGGAGGTTTTAATGCTCCATTTGGAACTGAGATCTGCTTGTTTTGCGTAGTTCAAATGATAATTTAAATATGACCTCCATCAGACTCCAGCGTGAACAATCTGGTCCCCGTGTCACAATCTTCACAAATTAGTTTCCTAAAGCGCAGGAAATGTGATGCAACTTTAGGAGGGTTTGGTTATCGAATTCTGATCAATATGTGGGTTAATTACAAGCTAATTTAGACACCCTGTGACTTAATTGTACCAACAAAAGTTTGCACGACAATCAAACACTCGTCACAGTTTAGTCTCAGTGATGTCATACGCTCCATGTGACCTGGCCATATATAAAACCTGTTGCTTAAGTGTCACATGAACCAATTCATTGTGATTTTTAAATTCTATACTGGCTTCACTTTGAGTTCAGCCGTTAAGCCGTTAATCTCAGCTCTTAGTCCTCCCCTCTGACCGTGCAGACTCTGCATTTTGATTTGTTCCGACCAGAAAACAACCAACTATTTGTTGACATGCAGAGCTGGAAATAACTGAATGACAGGTTTTTGACTGGTAGCTGCAAACAGATGAGTAATTTTCAGTTTTCCGTTGGTACCATCAGCATGTTTCGATCAGGTACAGCAACACTGACTCAACTTTACCTTCTTTTTTCGTCGATTTTACCTCTTTTTTTATTTGACCTTTATTTTTTTCTTTAAAATAACATCTTTGTCTCCAAATTACTACTGATCTCACCTTTTTAAACATTACCACTTTGTATCTATCCAGCTTATAAAGTCACTTAGCAGTAGTCATGGCTTAATTTCTTCTTGTTATTATCAAACACACAACATCCTCTTCCTGCCTGTTATTCTATTGTTAACAACCTCATTACTCTCTTTAAACTTAACCTTATCTTTTCACAGATTGCTTTTTAATGTCGATCAGTTATTGATGTTAGGGTTTGTTTCTTTGCTTTTCGAAAACACACTGTACGTGCAGCTTAGCCAACAGATGCCTCTCAGTAAATGCATGCAAACCTTCCGTTTCCTCTTGGATTCATTGTGTTGTTGCTGAATCTTGCTGTGTTGTTTCCTGTTAGTCAGCTGACAACAATAAGAAAACAGGAGAGAGGAAGCCTCTCCTTTATAAATTCCTCTTTACTGCAATTAATATCTTAATGGGTTTAACTGGAGCATCTTTGTTGTTGTTGTTTTTTTTTTTTTTTTGATGAGGTTTAGCTTCTAAATGCAGTTGTTGTTTATTAAAAACAAGTGTACAGATGAGACTTTTCTTTTCTGCTGCCTGTTTTTTCCATCAGCTTTTGTAATCTGAGCTCCATCCAAACACGTTACCATCACATATTTGTACCTGCTAACCAATCTGCTTCTATTTTTAAAAAATAAATCTATTTTATGTATGTAGCATTGAGTCGCTACAAAAATAATCTTAATGAAGGAAGCGGAACAACTCTAAGTATTTTTAAATGGATCAGTCAGCTTCTGTTCTCTGGAAATAGCTAACTGTTATACACAAAACAAGATAAAGTACTGAAAAGTCAAAGTTTTCCACCTAAAAACAACACTGAGGCATTTTTATTTTCTCAGGTTACTTCTTAAATGTATAAGTGTAAAACTAGTAGACATAAAGCAAGCATCAGTTTGGTAACTGATGACAGATTCACCCCAAAATATGTTATTCTTTGTGTCCACACATGAATTCCTCTATAGAAAGTAAGTTTTTACAGCTCATTCATCTTTTTTTTTTTTTATCGTGCATCCAAATCATACTTTTGCATTGGAGCTCTGGACACTGACCACCTGTTTTAAGACTTCTGAAATGTGTTTTAGATGCTTTTTCTTTGGCTTTTTGTTAGTGAAGGCAGGAAAAAGCTGATTAAAAATAAAAATAAAGTGGCAAATTTGATCCAAATGGAAAAAGGATGAAAAATCAGGCAAAGTTTCACAGATTTAAATAGTTTTAAAGCTTTTGAGCTCTAACTACTTTAAAAATAACAATGAAAATTTAAAAAACATGCTCGTTAAAAGTACTTCTGTTTTAACATGGGATTAAACTTCAGTTTGTACCAAAAAGACTGCTTTGAAATGACTTGTTTTGGGCTCATTTTTGTTTTGTAAAACCTGCTTTTAGTATTTCAGCACTGCTTTGAGAAATGTCACTTTTTAACTCGACAAAAACGGCAAAAATGATCTGAAATTAGTTCCTGTAGCAAATTTCACCTGATTAGTAATAATCAGAAATATGTTAAATCCAAGCCTGTTCCATTTCATGTCATTTCTTCCTAAATGCCACTTTATCTGTGCATAAAACACCATTAAACCCAAACAAGTGACTGCAGGCTACATGTTGCTGCTTTGCTGTGAATTTCAACCTGACTTCCTGCTCTTCTCCACGCTCTGAGCTGAAGTCAGCAGGCCTGTTGCTACCATGCTGCTTGTTGTTGCTCATGACTGCAGCCTGAAGGCACGAGAGTAAATCGGGAGGGGAAACCTGATATCGTCAGTTCACCTGAGCAAACATTCAGTGTGAGAACATTCAGTTTAAAGCGTTTCTTCGTGTGATTGGATACCTTAAACAGCTTTAAAATGGGTAACACAATAACGCTGGTTCACATGATTTCTGCCTTTATGAACGTGGAGCTTTGCACGGGAAAAGTCTCACACTTATTTCCAGTAACGCAACATTATAACAATGGAAATCTAACAGTCTGACAGCTGTGCTGTTGTGTACGTTGCCACGGAAACACCGCCGTCAACAACATGGCTGGAACCTCTCCTACACAGCCGTGAATACGCGGCCTGATTTCAGATCTGTAAATGCCTCTCACTTCTCTGATTTCCTTTGTCGTTTCAAGTAGCTCTGCTGAAGTTTCCCCACACTTTATGAAATCATTAGACATGTAATCAGAACGGTAAAAAGAAAATAAAAACACAAAAAGGTCGGATTCTAATCAGGAGCCACAGATTTTATAAGATTTAAACCACCTCTGCTTGTTTTGACTGGAAACAAGAATACGTTTGAATTGTTCTAATAAGTCTAACTGATTAATTATTGTAGAGTTTTATGACATCCATTTAAAGTGCCCATGACATCGGTTTCCGTGTTTTCTGACTTATCTATCATGTTGTAACGTTGAGTTCTCACCTTAAACCTGCCAGAAAGAGCAAAAAACGGCGTCCATCTGTCTCCTAGTACAGCCAGTGAGAAGCTCTTCCAGATTTCAGACCCAGGTTTCAAACAGTTTTTTTCACTCCAGCCCGCTATGAGGTCATAGCGATCCGGACTTGCTTATATGGTCAATTCTCCTCCCACATGCACGTTCACGACACCTGGAGCGAGGCAGTGCCGCCGCCATTGCCCAGAGACCGTGTAGAGTTTAGTTTCAGTTTTGTTTCTCTTTCACGCGACGACACTGCCCCCTGCTGCAGCAGAAGTGTCAGGCTGCCAAATAAGGAGAAACCCAGCAGAACCGGTAGGCGGCGCTTTCTTCTGATCTCTGAGTTGCTCGTTAGGAAATAATTACAGCGTATTTTGAGTTATAATGGTGCAACGCTAATCTAGAGGCATTAAAGATTACACCTGTTTAATATAAAGTGATTTAAATATGGAGTCACAGGCACTTTAAATCTTTTCTCTCTGAACTTGTTTATTCTAAAAATTGAAAAACGGGAATTAAGGGGAACTTTTCAAAAAAATAGGGCTCTAAATTTGCCCTCATGGGTAAATCTGCCACATTTACACGTTAAACTCATGCAATTAATGTGCACTGCTCTGGAAGCAGTATATTATACACAATCATCAACAAGTTGTTCTCGTTCGACCTCACTGGAACATGAAGTTCTTCCCTCTGCTCAGGATCAGACCACTAAAACCTCTCGTGTTGCTGACTGCATTTATTACATGCATTAAGGCAGGACCCTGTGTAATAAACCTGCATTATTCATCAGGTAGTATTCCAGTTTCCTGGTAGTAAACCCGAGGCTACACATTCAGTCATCTAGAGGCATGATTTATGTACTTGAAACAGGCTGTGAGGGAGAATCTGGGCTGGAGGGA
Organism: Callopanchax toddi; assembly: GCA_006937965.1. Lineage (NCBI taxonomy): Eukaryota > Metazoa > Chordata > Actinopteri > Cyprinodontiformes > Nothobranchiidae > Callopanchax > Callopanchax toddi. The sequence continues at coordinate 434,716 of SSNR01000201.1, forward strand.
CGGGAGGTTTTTGAGAAATCTGAGCAGATTTTGCTGAATAAAATGTTTTGTGTATTTTAAATGGAGTCTGTGTTTATAAGGGGAGGAGATGCTGGTCATGCAGCAGTCTGAAGGTCTAACGTCAGCTGTTTTAACTAACTTAAGACCTCGTTTCTTTATTCTGTGAACCTCTTACATCAACCTGATATGTGCAGCGTGTGGAAAGCTAGAAAATCTGTCCCCTTCATTTTTTTTTTGCAATTTGTTTAAATCAGATCATAACCTAAAAATAAACCTTGTTTAATCTAGAGTCCTTATGCATAAGCATTTTTGTAAAGTATACTTTCGTTTCTTATTTTTTGCTAAACATTTTCACTTCCTTTTTCCTTCTTGTTTGCTTAATTTTGATGTCCTCACCCTCTGTCACCCTCAGGTATTTGACAACTATGCAGTGACGGTGATGATCGGCGGAGAGCCGTACACTCTCGGACTGTTTGACACTGCAGGTGAAAATATATCTCATTAGTTGCTGTGCTGGAAAATGTATGCACCTGAAATCTGAAAGGAACAGTAAAAGAAGTGATATTTATAGAGAAGCATCTGCTTTTTCTCTTCTTTTAACATGATTTGTGATCTACAGCTGCAGAATTCAGTACTTGCACCAGCAGATAAATGTAATATGATCGTTGTTGCTGTTGGAAGTTGTGGAATTATATTTAGCTGAGATGATTTTGTCTCCCCCTGCAGGTCAGGAGGATTATGACAGACTGCGACCCCTCAGCTACCCTCAGACTGACGTCTTCCTCGTCTGTTTCTCCGTCGTATCGCCTTCCTCTTTTGAGAACGTCAGAGAGAAGGTTTGCTTACGTTATTTTTAAATTGGTAAATAACAGTATTAAGTAAAACAACTTTTAAAAAATATTAGGATACCAATACAGCTGCTGTATGAACTTTTTTGTAGTAATCTAAGCTGAGACAAAGAGAACCAAGACCTACAAAAAATTTTAAAGATGCTGCAGGAAGCTCATTAAGGTCACCATGGTAACCACACATCTGCAGCTTTGACCCCTGGCAGCAAATTTAATGAGTCAGACAAACAATAGCTGTCTGAAAAATAGAAGTTTTACTAAAAAAGACATTTAGAACATTCTGAGCTACAATATTCCTGAAGTTAGCCGCCAACGCGTATACTTAAAATACTATACTGAGGTTATGGAAGCATGAGTGTGCACTTTATGTACTCTGATGGGATTTGCAAGAAAACTGTAAACCCTACAGCAGTGAGAGAAGAGGTGACTGAAGACCAAAAAAAATGAACGTTTTGATTTATAATTTGTATTTGAACTATAAAGTCTGAGGAGACTTAGTTTACAAAAGAACGTGCTGAAATGCAGTCAACATCTAGGGGTGTTAACACCAGGAAATGGGATTCACGCCTGACCTAAAGCTCTTCCGTTCACAGTGGGTGCCTGAGATTTCACACCACTGCCCGCGGACGCCCTTCCTGCTGGTGGGGACGCAGGTGGATCTGAGGGACGACGGCAACACTTTGGAGAAACTGGCCAAGAACAAACAGCGACCTCTGAGCTTTGAGAGCGGAGAGAAACTGGCTCGCGAGCTCAGAGCCGTCAAATACGTGGAGTGCTCAGCTCTCACACAGGTACTCAACGTTTTCACATACATGTGTATTAAAAGTCACAAAAACATTAGGATTTGAACTTTTTGATTTATTTTCCCTGTAAGGAAATGAGCTGATCGGTCTCCTTGTGTCTCCCCCACAGAGAGGACTGAAGAACGTGTTTGATGAGGCCATCCTGGCAGCTCTGGAGCCTCCAGACAACAAACCCAAAAAACGCTGCTTCCTCCTATAAACGCCCGAGGAAGAGGAGGAGGTGGACAGGGACGAGATCATCCTGTACGGGAACAGAGGGAGGGAGCACCAAAGGGGGGGTGGGCGATGTTTCAACAGTGCCTTCAGCCGTAGTGACCTAACGTGGGCGTGGTGTTAGAACGGATTTCCTAATAGATACGCGTCACCTAATATGACTAACACTCCTCACTAACCAGGAAACGGGGATTAATCATGGGAGGAAGCAGGTGGAGCAATAAAGAGGGTCGGACCTCAGATTTCTTGAAGATGCAATAAACGGAGTCACGTTTACAAGTGAAACTGGAAACTAGCTCCACATTTGGAGGAAACATTTTGCAATATTTAGGTTTTGATGTGTTTAAAGTGGTAAAAATGATCGATAGTCAAAGAAGAGGCACTACATTCTGTTTAAATCACATTCCCTTTTAATTTATGCATTTACTCATGTGTAAACCAAACCAGTTTTTTTTTTTTCTGTATTTTGACTTTTCTGCAGGTTTTCACAGCAAAACATGCTAACAGTAAAACTTTTTCCAATAGTTACAAAAAACAAAGTCTTTTTCTAATTTTTTTTTCCTCCCTGGACAGATTTTAAAAATAAAAAAATGTTTAATAAATCTGCAAACAGGTGACAGGTTTAGTCTGTTAGTTATTTACAGGCCAAATTTGGTCCAGATTAATTCTTGGAACAAAAACTGGAAACTTTAATCTCCTTTTAAACATAAAGTGTTAAAAAATGTCACATAATTTATCTGAGTAAAACAAAAGCCTGATCTTAATAGAGCGTCAGTACAGGATAAGGTCTGTGCCAAAACGATCAACCAAAAAATAGTCACACACAAAATATATCAAAATAAAGCAACCCAAAACGACATTTCAGAAGCAAAAGTGTGAAATTCAAAAGTAAAATCTATCTAAAAAACAAAATAAACATATTCATAAAGAAATATACATTTTTCTATACAGAAAACTTAGTTTTAATTCTTAACTATTCATATTTTATTTATGTATCTTTTTGGTTCATAATTCTGCTTCATTCAGACCATTTCAGCTTTTATTCTGAAGGGCACTTTTTGATTGTGCTGCTGCTCCAAGTTTTTGCTTTGGAAAGAGTCTCAGTGGGAGGGGCTTTCCAGTGCTTCAATCTCATTGGTTATGAGGGTTTGGAGCAGGGGTGGGGAATCCTGGTCCTCAAGGGCCAGAGTCCTGCATGTTTTAGAGGCGTCCTCTCGTCAACACACCTGATTTAAATGTTGAATTACCTCCTCAGTGAGCCTTCAGTGCAACCAGAAGGCTCCTAATCACTCACTAATTCAGATCAGGTGTGTTGAAGAGAAGAAACCACTAAAATGTGCAGGACTGGCCCTCGAGGACCAGGATTCCCCACCCCTGAGCTAGAGCCACCTACTCCAAGCCCTCATAACCAATGAGATTGAAGCACTGGGAAACCCCTCCCACCGAGACTTTCTTTCAATGGGCTTGTTCGAGATGAACTGCGCCTCGCCTGGAGAACAGACGAGAGCAGGCGGACGCAGCAGGGGGCGCGACCAAAAGTCTGCTTTTAAGTCGGACAGATTTTCCTAAATGTAGCTCGTAGGTGATGATAAGGCTGAAGATATCGCGTTAATGTCCGTAATAGCAGATGACTTTCCTTTTTTTCCAAAATCTTTATTTGAAGTTCAAAGTATTTCAAAACAAATTCAAGCGTGAACAAGTATCAACAACACTAAAGTAAACAAAATAGTAGACATATATCCAGATAGATCAGATCAAAGAAAATAAACAAGATGGTGCTCTGTACTAAATGATCTGATTATAAAAATCAGACAGTAGTTTTATTAGAACTTTATAGAAAATGGAAACAGTTCCTACTGAAAACTCTTTGAAACAAATCACATTTCTCACTGTGGCCTTTATAGTTGACATCATCAACGTGGCATGTATTTACAATATATAAAAAATAACATTTCGCATTCTGTCACAGGATGTTTGGATCAAAACATGAACCAATCAGATCTGAGATCAGGTGAGAGCCAGGCGTTTCCCGTCATGCCCTCGGTTTTGCAGCCGGTGGAGAGCAACTGCAGCGCCTTGCTCCAAAATCTGCGGCCGCCTTGATCTCACGAGGTTATCGTTGCCTACGTAGGCATGACATCAGAGCAAGTCGGCGTCAAGTCGGACAGAAATCTAACCGGCATGCACTGGGCGCCGATCACCGGTGATCGGATCTGCGCAGAACTGGCTCATCTCGAACGCACCCAAAAGCAAAAACTTTGAGCAGAAGTAAAACCAATCAAAACTTTCCCTTCAGAATAAAAGCCTAAATGGTCTGAATGAAGCAGAATTTGTCAAAAAAAAAAAAAAAAGAATTGTTAAGTAAAAATAAGTTTTTGGTTTAGAAAAAGATATATTTACTTATGAAATAATTTGTTTTTTAATTTCACACTTTTGCTTCTGAGCTGTTCTCTTTGATTGCTTTATTTTTGGTTGATCATTTTGGCACAAATCTTATCCCATACGTCAGACCTTAAATGATCCATATCTGATGAGTAATCTCTAATTTGTCCTTTATTAATATAAATAAATTAACTCTGGCTGTTTAAAATGGCTTAGAGCTTTTCTCATTCCTGTTTTTATTTTAACACATCTGAGCATCATCTTAATATCCTGTGAAAACACAGTTTTCCATAACTCTGGTTTCAATAAGAAGGAAGTTTCTGGAGAAATCACAAGTTTTCCATTTAACAGCAAATAAATATTTGTGACCAAAAGTGTTTTAAAACACACGTTCTGCAAAGTCCTCTGCAGCCTTATTTCGTTCCTGACGTCTCTTTGGGGACGTTTTAAATCTTGAACCAAACGACTCAAGTCAACCTGACTTTTACTGCTTTTTAAAGCTTTGTTTTTGTTGATAAAGTTACTTTGCCTTAAAAGTCCACCTCAGGGTTTTCCATCATAAACAGAACAAATGTTTTGGTTTTTGTATCATTAAGTTAAAAAAAAAAAAAAAAAGAATTCATTGAATGTTTTTAAGTTCACAAACTGTTTCAGGTGATGCAAAATTCATCATCGACTTTAAATATTGACCCCATCATGTTGCTCCTACAGACAAAAACATCCTGAAGCGCCTGAATTTACTAAAGCTAAGAAAAGTAAACGCTGCTCTGAAAATGCTTAAACTGTCAAATCTCTAAAATTCAGAACAAATGTAGCCACACTGTGAGAAATGCTCCTTTTTTTGTCATTAGTTGTAATTAAATGTAAAATTTCAGAATGTCCAGAAATTTGACAGTTCCAGTTGATCAAAGTGTGAATATTTCACACATGAATTCTCTCTGACCCTGCTTCAGTTTCCTCTCTGGAGTTGAAGCACCTTAATGGGAAATACGCCTCAGTCTGATGGGCTTTTTGCTGTTTCTTTTGGCCAAAGTTAAACTAAAATGTTTAAAGTTAAACCTCAGAATTTGGACCTAAAGGTTTTAACAGTATTGCTAGTAGAAAGACTAAAAATAAGACTGAGGGCATCAGAACTTTGATTAAAATGACTATTTTTCTTCCATCTATGCTGATTTTATTTTATTTTTCTCTCTGATGATTTGTGGATAATTGAGAGTATTAAATAATGTTTTTTTGCTCCTTATTGCTGTTTGGGGGACAATATTCTTGCAGGTTTTTAGAGACTTTATATTTCCTTTGCCTTTTTTTGTACTTTTCCTTCAAGTGCCAACACATCAAGTATCATTAGGTTGGTTTGACAGACTTTGGACTTTTATCATAAGCTTTTACTGGAGGAGAGAATTTATTTAAAGCAATATTAACAGATGCAGCATTCTGTATTCTGGATAGAAATTTGAATGTTTGAAGTGGTGGGTTGATAGAAATAATAAAAATAAAACTTGAATGTTGTTTCACCCAGATTTTGGTCCCTTTTTTTGTTGTTTTACCACAAAATGTGCCTTTTTTTATTCTCTCTTTTGTGATTACTGGAATAGTTCAATTTTAGGTTTTTATAAAACATATTTTGCTAATTTGTTTACTTTTTAAAATCAAATACTAGTAAAAGAATATATTTTGTAATCTACTTCAATGTATTTAATAGTCTGAACATTTCATATTTTGTTTTAATTTCCTAATAAATAAAATCAGTATTTGGTTTTGATGCAGAAAGCCAAAAATGGCATTAGTTTAAAGATGACACCGCTCCAAATCAATAACAAAAATAAAATTTTTATAATCCTCCTAATTCTGCTGAATGTAATTAAATTAAGTGCCAAGAGTTGAAAATAAAAGTTACAAATTCAAGACAGATTTTTTTTTTAATGGTTGTCCAAAAAAGGCAAAAAAAATACTAAAAGCATGTTCTAAGTTGATGTATATTTGGTTTTGTTGTTTTAACTTTAAAAAATTATGAAAATATAAAAAAACCTCAAAACTAGTCAAATTAATTTGAATGTTGGCAGCTGTAGGGTGCAATGCCCAGTGGTGCCCACTAGGGGGAGACGTTGCACTGGTGTTAAATGGGCCTCAGTGGATACAGTATGTAAATGACCTGGGCTCATTTTTGATTGGCAGCCTAAAATGGATTCTTCAGACCAACACAGCATGGAGGCTGCTTGTTCCTTTGTCTGAGTGATGGAAAATAAATACAGGAAATAAAAATTTTAAAATCATCAGACACGCACCACTCTGGTTCCTCTTATTAACTCCCATCCCTTCATCAGCTCATTTCTCTGTCCCACTTTTCACTTATCCATCTTTATTTTTCATTTCTTTTGTTTGAAGTGTGAGGTCTTTGTGTTCAAGTCCTCCCAGCTGCAGTCAGTTTTCTGTCACAGTTTCTAAACACAGCGTGGCATGGAGTCCAGTTACTGTAATACTTCAGTGGCTTCTTCTCTCTTCTATCACTTTAATTTAAATGACACCACTGTGAGTCACATCTGGATAAACAAAAGATGTGTAATGCATTCATACACATTACACAATAATTTAGGCAAAATATTCATAAATTCCTGCAGGACTTGACCCCTGGATGCACAGGAAGTAGCTGCTGCTGGTGATGTTTACGGTTAGTAAACAACAGATTTCCATGTGAAACCATGTAATGCTAAACTGAGATCAATATAAGGCTTTTATAAATAAACTCAGTATGAAACCTGGAAGATTGGAGTCGTTTTAAGACAGCAGCACTCTAGTTTTGGCTCATAGTTCATCAGTCCTGAAAAATGTAGTCTATCTATATGAATCAGGTTCCTTTTATGCTAGTTTTTTTCTTTATGAACCATTAGTTCAGTTCTCTTGAGCCTTGTTAAATAAATAAAACTGTTTTAATCAGGTGTGCAACTTTAAAACTTTCCTGATTGAAACTCGGGTTAAAGGATTACCTGAATTTATAGTTAAAAACACAAAACTTCTTATTTTCCAGCTCTACATTTGCCTAAACTGTAGTCTGATTCTAACTTGTTTTAATGCATTAAAAAACTTCTCTAGGAGGGGAAACAAAGTTGCGTTCAAACTGCTCCCAGATCAGTTTCAGTTTGCTGTAAAAAGTCACGGCCTTCTCGTCTTGTTGCTGACAGTTTGACTGCTCTGTTGAATATTATTGGATGTCCACCTGACCTCATTATAAGTGCGTTGCCACGGGCGACCAGCGTGGAGAAGGAGAAGACGAAGGAGGAGGGGAGGGGGAGGTGAGGGATGGAGGAGAGTTGCATTATGGGAAAGAAACCTGACCTCTCCCTTTTTTTTTCCATTTTTCTTCACTTAGAGGACACCCACGTGCACACATACACAAACACGCACAGTTTGTCTAAACAAAGATGCATTATGGAGGAGAAGCGGAGTGTCAGGCCTGGTTATTGTGTGTCTGAGCAACACATTGTTGGAGCTTGATTGTAAGGAAAAGACAAATTAACACACAAAGACACGAGTGTACGTGTGTTGTACAACGCAAACACAATAGGTCATGGAGTTTGGCAAAATGATCATAAAAACTGAACAAACACAACGTTCATGGAGAAGCGACACAACCTCAAACACCAAAGGTCACCTAAATGTTCAAAGCAGGAAAAATGTACGATGCTTCTGCAATCTTTTTGTTGCTATTCACAATAAGTTACATTTGTGTTGGTTTTTTGATGTTCTCAGCATCTTGATCTTCATTGTGTTGCATTTATTGTGCAGCAGTGTCTACTGTAGGTCTCATACATGTAAAAATCCAGATGTTTGTTTGCAGTTTAGTGATTTAATTATAACTTTCTGTCTCTTTGTGTTGAGTTCTGGAGCTGGAATTGCGTTTCTTATTTTAGTATTTTTTTGCTTTTTGTATTAATTCATCAATTTTTTTTGTCAAAGTATATATTATACAGCACTTATAAAAATATTTTCCCCCTTATTAGATGTTTTATCCTTTTATTACTTTTATAAATCAGTCATGAGCAACATAATTTGTCCTATTTGACCAAATAATATTAAAAAAAAATTTTAATGTCAAAACTGATTTCTACAAAATAATGACAATTAAATGAAAATATGTAACATAAAATATGTGACTATAAATATTCACCCCTTCAGTGACTGATCTAATCCAACAGAGGTTCAGCCTATTGGTGCTAGTAGTCTCACAATTAGTGGACTGGAGATCAGCTGTCAATTGTGTCTCAGTCATTATAGGGCACAAAACATTACAAATCAGAAGGTTACTGAAACATATCAGTCAGGTGACGGATAAAAAACACCTCTAAGGCTCTGAACATCCACAGCCATCATCAAGAAACAGAAGGAATATAATATGTCCCCGTGTGTACATCTGTCTAGATCAGGACGTCCTCACAAACTGAGTGACCTGAGGGGAGGAGACTAGTGAGAGAGTCCACCAGGACTAGTCTGAACGAGCTACGAGACGGGAAAGACACATCCAGGTTCTTCAGTGGTCGAAGCTTTATAGGAAAGTGGTGACGAGAAGACGCCGTTGAAGAAAACTCAGAGGAAGTCTGGACATAAAGGCATAAAGTGGAAGAAAGTTCTTTGGTCTGATGAGGCCAAAATGGAGCTTTATGGCCATCAGACAGGATGCTATTGGTGGACTTCAAACACTGAACATCAAAGCAAAATGCAGCATATGGAAATCCTGGAGGACAACTTGATTTAGATGATTTACTATATTTTCCAGCAAGACAATGAGCTGAAGCTTCCACCTAACGCTACACAGAAGTGGTTTGAAGACAACAAGGTGGAGGTCCAGGAGTGGCCCATTAAACCCAGACCTCAATCCCATAAAGAATCCGTGGCTGGTCTTTAAAAGAGCCCTGATGATCCACCAACCTATGACAGAACTTCAACAGTTTAACAACGAGGACTAGAGACAGAGAGCTGTGGATGTTCAGCCTGATGGAGACCCGTCCATTGATGGGATGGTGCTTCTACTAAATACTGACTGGAAGGGGCTGAATAGTTATCCAATCACTTCTATTTTTATTTAATTGTCATTACTTGTTAGAAATACTTTTCACGTTGACATTAAAGAGTCTATTGTCAAATCTTTGGTCTAAGAACATTTTATAGATTTTCAGTTATTGTGTATTTTTGTTGTGTGCATGTGGACTGTAGGTTGTGTTGTATGGTGATTTCTCTCACTTTGCGTGTCTGAAACAACATTTTTGTTTTTTGTGTTTACTCTTCGTGATCCTGACGAGTGTGGACTTTTCTTCCTGCCTACTTTTGAACTTTTCAGAATCTTTTTTCTCTTTTCGTTCATCATCACGTGAAATCTTGAGTTTTTGTGGGTGTTTTGTGTAGTTGGTCATCCTACACAGTTTGTGTGTCTGGGTGTGTTCCTGGCTGTTGTGTGTGTGTGTACCTGTCAGCCTATCATTTAGTGTGTTTGTGCTCGTTTACAGTTTACAGTGAAACACACGCACGGTGCCTTCATCTCTGACATAACTGGTTGCCATGCATACAGTGCAACTGACTATTATGGGGTGTTCTTTGTTTTGTCACGACGTGCCCTGGTATGGAACGGGAGGGGGGAGGGGAAAAACACAAAATTGTGCGCATTTTTGCACAAACAGCTGTGTCTATGTGAAGATGGGGTTCATGTGTGTGTGTGTGTGAGAGAGAGGAGATATATGCGTAATTTCGTGTGTGTGTGTGTGTGTGTGTGTTGTGGGGAGTCGCAGGAGAAGTGTGTTGAGCAGAGGGTTGGGTGGGGGAGGGGCGTGCGTGTCTGCACAGACGTGCGAGTTTATAATGAGTGCACGAGAGGCTGAGAGAGTGCACAAGTGCGTTTTTGAGAAGGTAAGATAAAATGGTGGCTGGTGTGTGTGTGTGCGCGCTCATACCGGCCTTTAAGGGAGACTTAACTTTAATCATTCACCTCAAAAAAAGTCAGTTTTTACTCCTTTAATGAAGATTTTGAAGAGCAGGTCTTCTTATTTTGTGCCTCTTGTTTAATGAACTTGAACACAAAATGCAAAAACTGTCAATATTTCAACTTCTAGGTGAAGAAAAGACACACGATCCAAAGAAAAACAGCATTTTTGACGACGTCCACCTGACTAAAGTAGGTTTTAGTCCAGTGCCAGGTCTGTTTTTTCTCTGTTCTGCCTCAGATCCGTGACCTTGTCTCGTCACTATCAAAACATAACTCTTGTTTTTACCGCTTGTCGCCCAAAGGTCAGCTATAATGTGTTCAACTGTTTATGTCTGTGTGTGTGTGTGTGTGTGTGTGTGTGTGTGTGTGTGTGTGTGTGTGTGTGTGTGTGTGTGTGTGTGTGTGTGTGTGTGTGTGTGTGTGTGTGTGTGTGTGTGTTTGTAGGCTAAACAGATGGATTTTCAAGAAACTTTCAAAAAGTAATGGATGGAACTTGAAATGAACCACATTCAAGATGGCCGCCACAGCTAGACTTAGCAAACACTAAAATGATTACAATTCAGTGAGTCTAACAAATAGGTGGGTAGAGTACCCAAAAAATGTACTTAAGTAGGACTACTTCAACATATTTTTATTCAAGTAAAAGTAAAAAGTTACTGTCCCAAAAAATACTTGAGTATGAGTCAATTTGGTAAAAAGTAACATCCATCTTTTTTTTTAATGATGTCATCAGACAGACAAAAATATAAAGTTTAAGGGAAATTCTAGTATCTTAAAAGGCTAAAATGAAAAACACTGATACAAATACATAACCTGATATCAAAACGGCAACAACAAAAAGCAGAAGACACACTTTTTAAAAATATAATGCCAAAACTAAGTAGAGCTAGCTATGTGGCTATAAATCTAGCTAGGTGGCTATCTATTTAGCTAATCTAGCTTTTGTGCAAGCTAGATAAAGAAAGCTAGCTAGAAAATGAGAGTAGCTGGTGCAGAAACATGTGGTCTCCTTTAATAAAGTGTAGCTGTGTGTCTGTGTGTTTTTGTTGGAACGTGTTTGTTTTTCTGTAACGTTACTCGCAGTAGGTAGAGGATTCAAAGATTTTACTCAAGTAGGAGTAGTGATACTTAACAAAAATAATACTCAAGTAAGAGTAAAAAGTACGGTAAAACTAATCGTAAAAGTAAATTTTTTTTCAAAAAGTTACTTAAGTAAATGTAACTGAGTAAATGTAACTAGTTACTACCCACCTCTGCTTATTGAAATACAAGTTTTATGTATTAGTAGCTGAGAATCATTCACAATAAATGCACATAAGAGTTTGCATGTAAATTTGTTTGAAAGATTTGAACAAAGCGACTCTAATTCCATCATTTCTCAACAGAAGATGATCTTAAAACTCTAACATAAAAGGCAGCAGGCGATGAGTCTTTATTATTTGTAATGATATGGATGGTGACTCATCTTATTGTGGCTGAAGTCTCAGCTGTACATATTGTACATTTGTGACTCTATAGCTCAAAAATACCCAGTGCAACTGATGTTTGCATTTATCAATATGCTTTATTCTTTCACTCATTTTCTCTAAAATCTTTTTTTAGGAGGCAAAGCAGAATAAGATCTGACCAACCTATGAAGAGGTCCAGCACGCAATGGTTAAAAAACAGATCTTTGAAAACCAATCGTACTTTCAGCCATGCTTGATCAGTCTGTCCTGACACACCTTTGACTGCAATAAGTAATATAGAATAATCAAGAATGAAAAACTAGACCAGGGTGACCCTTGATTGCAATTCGAGGATGGCAATCTTTGCAAACAGACACTTTAAAAAAAATGTATGTTCAGATTTTTACTAATGTGAGGCCTAACAAAAGGCAGATAAATGATTTTTTTTTTTATTGAAAAGTTTAAATACAAAGCAAAGTATGTATTTTAATAACCATGTTTTTTTTACTTTTAATTTAATTTCATGGTGAACCACAACCCTTTACTGACTGTTCTAAAAAGCATATTTGTGCACACCAATCATAACATTATTGAATGTGTATAATAATAAATAATGTGTTTTTAGAATGCAGTAACTAGAAAACAATCGACCCATCATATCCAGGAAACAAACTTTTAATGTCTTATAATTGTGCATTTTTGTGGCACTTTCACTTTGGTCATTTTGTCCTGCTTCTTGAAAGTTTTGTATACTTTGAAATGTTCCTCAGAAAAATGTCTTTAAAAGCACAAAAAAACGAAAAATACCTGTTTTAAATAGAACAATAATTTGCAAACTTTGGATCAGCTGGACTTTTTTGGGGCTCCTGGACGTGAAGTCCATCTGTATCTAAACAATATCAGTGCTGTTATTATAACTCTTCAGCTTTAGAGCTAATAGTGCTTCATGTGAAGAGCCAACTCAAGCTTTGATGTGTAATTAAACCGTTAAACTGTTTGGGATTATCATGGCTCAAATGGATTTTAAATTCAAGTTTCTGTTTCTTTGCACTGCAAGTTTTTCAAGAGCAAAATGTCAACTCAAAACTGGATGCAGCACAAAAGAGCAAAGAACGGCTCAACTTACTAATGTAGGAAGTGTTTGTTAATACCACCAATCTGGTAGATTGTTTTTATTACTGTTTAAGGTCCAATGGGCAGGGTGTAACATCTAATACCCTTTAGGTTTACAGTCAAGTGAAGCAGCTGCTCGGAGGATCATCAGCACCTCCAATTCCAAAGGTCTCAAACAGAAAAGGATGCAACTCCAGGTCGGGGGAGAGGTCTACCAGGTCCTACCTCAAGTGGAGGAGTTTAGGTATCTCAGGGTTTTGTTTATGAGTGAAGGAAGGATGGAGATCGAGAAGCAGATTGGGGCAGTGATGCAGTCTGTTGAAGTGAAGACAGAGCTGAGCCAGAAGGGAAAGATCCTGATTTACTGGTTGATCTACTCCTCATCGATGGTCATGAGCTTTGGGTACTGATCAAAAGAATGAGATCTCGAATACAAGCGGCCAAAATGAGTTTTCACTGCAGGGTGGCCAAACTCAGTCTTAGAGAAGTGAGGAGCTCGGACATCTGGGAGGGAGAATCGCTGCACATCCATGTCAAAAGAGGCCAACTGAAGTGATTCAGGCATTTGGTCATGATGCCTACTGGACACCTCTCAGGGTGTCCTGCCAACAGGAAGCCCTGGACTCAACATGCTGGAGGATTTAAATCTCTAGGCTGACCTGGGAACGCCTTGAGGTCCCATCGGATCAGCTGGTGGGAAGAAAACAGTCTGGGATTCCCTACTAGAGCCACTACCCCTGTAACCAGATCAGGATAAACGGAAGATGACGAATATGAGTACCCTTTACCTAACCATGAGAAAAATAAACTTTCTAAAGAATCAGATCATATGGTAAAGGACTCTCTGACCAATACACGGCAGAAAACAGATATTCTAACCCGATTTGAGTCATTCTTCACATCCAAAACGCCTCTCACAGCTCGAGACACATTTTACATCAACGTACGGTTCTGTAAGAAACCAGCGAGGTTCTAATTAAAATCAAAACTGACATGTTTTATAAATGAGTCCACATTTTGGGAGCCGCTGGGAATACGATGACACGGTAATGGGTCTGTCAGCGGCAGCATTAGGTGGTTATAAAATGACAAGTGTGAGTCACTTTTTCTCTCTGTGGCCTTTTAGGCCAGATCGGCAGGCTGAATCTGGTGTTTTCTTTTATCCGAGGTGATCTGAATGACTCGGTGGTTGTGGGAGGGAGGAGCGTGAGAGGAACCCCGGCTTGACGGAGTGCGATGAAGACGTCAGAGATAGCAAACCTGGGTATTTTGAGCCTCTTTAAGTGGCTGCAGTTTGGAGAGGCATACTGTACGGTGCGCTGGAGGAACCTATGAGACAGGAAGTGATGATGCTGGCGGGGGAAGGAGGGGCGGAGGGGTGTGTGTGTGTGTGACAGAACAAGGGAGTAAAGGAGGGGAATTAGTGATTATTATGAAGCGCCAGGCCAAGTGAAGAAGGGAGGAGGAGGAGGAAGTGATGATGGGGGGGGGGGCAGGCAAATGAATATTATGGGATGTCTGTGTTATTGGGTGGGGGAGGGGGCATTTTAGTCTGGTCTAGATCTGTTTTTGTGTGGTTGCTCCCCACACACACACCTCTACGTGTGCGCTGACATCACAGCCCGATGTGCACAGTGTGTCTGAGAAATAATCTGCAAATTCCAAAAGGTATCAAGGCTGAGAGAGGAGGCAGCACAAAGGCACTGAGAATGAATTAAAAAAACTTCAACGCACACTATCTCAGCAGCACAAAGTGAATAATACATTCCCCATCCCTGGAATGTAAATGACTGAGACAGTGATGGAGCAAAACACAAATTTAGAAGCAAAGATTCACATTTCCCCCCCAATCCTCCGTGTCCACTGTCCTGCATTCCCTGCTTCGACTCCTTATAAATAGATGGCACACAACAGGCTTCTGCTAACCTTGATGACATGCACAGGAGATCATTTAATTACCTGAATCGGGGGTTTTGAAGCAGGAAAATAAAATCTAAAACATCCAGGACAGCGTGCATAAATTCATAAGGCCAGTATTTAATTGGGCTGCAGCTGCAAGAAAATATGCACGTTTGAATCACACAGAACTGTTAAATACGACATTAATGCAAAACGTTTAGTTTATGGTTGGGTTACGTGGGACACATGACAGTCTTGTGAGTCACTTTCTGACTCAGAATCTAGAGAAATGTTTAAGATACCTGTGAAAACTCTGTGTTAGGCGTATCTTTAAAATATGTTTAAAACTCCAGCAACGAGAGAACAAGATCCTTTGACTCATAAAAGAAAATTCAGAACCCTTAACAAAACCTTTTGGAAACTCCCTTCGTGACTGGTGTTTGCAATTTGTCACTAACAGTCGCAGCCCAGTGAGATACTGGTTTTACCTTCATCTCAGTTGGCTGTCATGTGTGTTTTGTTAAAGAGTTGGAACATGAGAGTTTTTATTCTGCCTTCATCGTTATTCAAAGCAACAGAAAATGGCAGCATCACTTATGGAGTTCCACAAGGCTCAATTCTTGGTCCCCCTTTCATTTCAGTCTATATTTAGACAACACAACATAGGAAGACATTCCTGTTCCTCAACTTCCTCCGCTTATCCGTGTCCGGGGGGCAGCATCCCAATTAGGGCATCCCAGTCCATCCTCTCCCTGGCCAACTGGGATGCCCAGGTGTTCCCAGGCCAACCTGGAGATGTATTTCCTCCAGTTTGTCCTGGGTTGACCTGGTGCCTCCTGCTGGCAGGACATGCCCAAAACCTTCAGGAGGCATCCTAATCAGATGCCCGAACCACCTCTACTGGCTCCTTTTGATATGGAAGAGCAGCGACTCTACTCTGAGTCCCTCCTGGATGTCCGAGCTCCTCGCCCTATCCCTAAGGCTGAGCCCGGCAGCCACCCTGCAAAATAAACTAATTTCGGTTGCTTGTATCCGCAATCTCGTTCATTTGGTCATTACCCAAAGCTCATGACAAGGTGAGGATTGGGACGTAGATCCACCGGTAAATCAAGAGCCTTGCTTTCAGGATCAGCTCCTTCTTCACCACAACCAATCAGTTCAGCGTCTACATCACTGCAGACGCTGCCCCAATCCGCCTGTCGATCTCCCTCCTTCCCTCGCTCGTGAACAAGACCCCGAGATACTTGGGGTAAGACCTCTCTCCCTACCCGGAGTTTGCAAGCCACCCTTTCCCGGTAGAGAACCATGGTCTCAGATTTGGATGTGCTGATCCTCATCCCAGCTGCTTCACACTTGGCTGCGAACCTCCTCAGAAAGAGCTGAAGGTTCCATTTAATGTTAATGACTGAGACAACAATGAAGCAAACTACACGTTTACAAGTGATTCTTCTTGTTTGCAATCCCAGCTGCTGGATCTTAAATCAGGTTTCTCCAATCCAGAGCCGACTGTCATCACTTTTACTCTGATAAAGAGTTAGGTATATAGCATGTCTGCTTGTGCCAGCTGAAACAGTATTTGTTAGGGTTCATTTTAGTTGAATTTATTGACTCCTCAGTAGGTTACAACTTGTGGAACTCTGTACTTTACCACTAAATCCAGTTAACAGTTCATCTCAAACCAAAACAGTTGTAAAAGAGCTAAAGAATTATCTCATCAAAGGCTGCAACGAGGTCAAGATGTAGTAGAATAAAATATTCATGGTTGCCTGAACTAATTGAGTGGGAAAAGTGAAAGCAGCTGACGGCAGAAGAACAAGTGTTCTAGAGTGGTCTATTTAAAAAGAGCTTCCAGAGAAAAAAATCCTCTATAACTTTAGAGGTTGCATTGATATCGTTCCTGCCAGCGTAAACTTGCAGCAAGACTGTAAAAACGAGAGTTAAATGGAGCCAATTTAGTTCTGCTTACAGATAAATAACCATTCAAGCTCAAATATAAATATTTATGACTTTTCACTCAATCATCTGGAAGAAGTTGACGGGATGAAAGAGTCACCTTTCGTTCAGGCAGACGCCGACCGACGCACCAATCTTGTTTTGTTGTTTTCTCCGTCTGTCAGCCTCCTGTGTGTTATCGGATACGGCGGACATGTTGGGGCTTATCAAATCAGTTTGCACTTTATTTGGTGCAGCTTCAAAGCGTGGACTTTAGGGCGAGATAGGTGGAGACCTGGGGGGGGGTCAAATATTGTGGTATGCATTTTTTACTTACATGGTAATCTGACCCTGCCTGTAACTCTCCTCCCTCTGTCGCCGCCACAGCCACCCCTCTGCTTATCTCTATGGTAACTAGCAGCACAGAAGCACTATTATGGTCTGTAGTCTCCCCCTCCGCCCCCTCCTTTTTCTTTTTTGGCTCAGAAATGATATTATTATCATTATGAGATATGCAATTCAGTGAGCACGGTGGAGGGCGATGTAGGAGGGGCATCAAGACCTATGCATGAGGTTACTATGACAACTGTCCCTGGTATCCTTCTGATTGGTGATTATGGGATGTTACCCCCCCACCCCCCACGCGCACACACACACACCCCTACCCCCACTTCTCTCCAAATTCACACATGAACACTGCATCCATAGTCAAGAAAAAGAGGTGTGTGGGGGAGGAGGGAAGATGATAAGCAGGGAATGAGAAAAAAAATCATGCAGAAATGGAAAGAAAAGAAGGCCAGAGAAGTTATTTTTCAGGTCATTTGCTGTTTTGGCCCATGTGTGAAAAACAAAGTGAGTGGATAAAGGAGAAAGACAGTTTGAATGAAGGTGTGCTGAGTCAGACAACAGAGTGGGAGGCCTTTGAAAAAAATAAATAAAAAGAGAGAAAACCCCAGGAAGACAGCTTGGAGAGGGTTAAAAGGCGAAGAGTTAGGGCACTCTAACAATATGCTGGCATGAATAATTTGTAAGGCATGGATCCTCCAGTGATCAAAACAGCCTGATACCGATGTTTAGGGAAAATGATGCAGTTACCGTTGTTTGCATTTTGACATTAAATACGTCCTTCTGCAGCATCACACCCTCCTCCCTCTACAGTAAGTCAAACATAATGAGTGAATAAAGCAGCACCAGAGGAAATCACCACCAGCTATCACTGAGGCTTTCAATAAACGTCCCTCACGTCTAGTTTTTTCTCCTTCACACCAAATCCAGTCCTCGAGGGCCTTTATCCTGCATGTTTTAGATGCTTCAACACACCTGATTTAAAGGCAATGGGCTTCTTCTGAACATGACACATTAAGGATGTAATTTAGCCATTTGAATCAGGTGTGTTAGAGCAGAGAAACATCTAATTCATGCAGGATGAAGGCCCTCCAAGACGGCCCTTGTTTTCTAATTCAACGTCTCAAAGGGTAGTGGTTTAATATTCCACTAAAACATGGGGGAACCCCATCAAGAAGCCAATGCACCTTCAGTTGTTGCTAATTCATTTTAAATAAATAGATTTCATATATGACATGCAGAACTAGTTTCCTTGCTTGAATCACTTGATGTGCTATTTTTTTATTTGTGTTAAAGACTAACAATTACAACCAATGTAACATAAAAATTCATCAATTCAGGCATTGACAAACCCTTAAAAACCCATTAACGGGGAAAAAAACTTTAAATTTGGTATTTTCTTTGCAGTGGTGCAGCTCATATCCCTGTGTTTGTTAGAAGATTCATTTTGAAAGGGCAAACATAGTTCCACCTCTTTACCCCGACATGATAAAAGGACCTGCATGTGAAAAGCATAGAAATAAAGCAAAGGGATTGGAGAAACAGATGAACAGATTTGTCTCACAGAGCTGCAACTGTTAGCGACACATTGAGTTTCCGAAATGTCTCGAAATGTTCCCAGAGGTTCTCGGTTACCTTGAGTGAGTTGCAGATGTTCTCTCAGAATATTCATCTCTGTCTGGAACACATCCCGGTTCGGTTTCCGCGAGGCAGGAAGTGTGAGACGAGACGGCTTTGGGAGGGGTTGGTGACTAAACTGCAAATAAACGGAGACAAATTAAGCAAAGTTGTGACTAAATTTGCAACAAAAATTTGCATGACTGACAGAATCCAGTGAGACACTTGCTGGTATCTGAAGTGTGCCCCTAAAACATCCTAACCCCCCTTTATATCACAAAAATAAATAAATGAGACACTTTTACCATGGGGTTAACTGGGATTCAGTCCTAACCTAGCACCCACTGGTGCAGGCTTTTTATTTTGGTCCTACAGTCAACAATTCAGAGGTTCAGTTCTCACTAAACACTCAGAAGGCAGAGCACTGACCCATCATCACTCAGCGGGACATCCTCTCAACGCTACATTTCCACATTTGGCCTGATTGTGTGCTGTGAGCGAGTCCTCTGGAAGTACTCCTGTTATTGACCCCTTCTGAGCTCAGCTAGAACTGACTCTTGCATTAAACTGTGCTTAATTTAGTCGTTTAAATCATAGCAGACTATTAGATGAGCTCATGGGCTGTATATGGCCCCAGGGCCACCAGTTGGCAATCACAGGTCTATAGTGTTGACATATTTTTGGCTACACAAATGTGTCTTTACAGCTGGTAAAACAACAACACTCCACATTACATTTTTTTAAGATTGCTTGTGCATCATGAACTTGTCCCACAGTTCAACAAAACCAAAAATAACTAAGTCAGATTTTTCCCCAGGGCCCAGAATCATTAGTACACAGCTGATTTCCCATGTGGTGAAATATCATTCCGAAGCTCCTCTGCCATCTTAGGCTCAAGCTATTCTGAATTTTGCCCCACAGTCTAAATGTATTACAGTCAGTCAATGGTGGGAAAAAAGCTGTCTAGGACCCAGACGTTTTTCCCACCATTGACTGCAATGCATTTCCTCGCAGCCTGTGGAGCAAGCCAGCATGTGTATGTGTGCAGACAGCTTAGCTCAGCTGTTGCCTTGCACGTCTGAGCAGAGGATACCTCCAGCTGTAGACTTGAAATGTTGCGACTGCGGTGACCTCTTAGTTGTCCCCCACTGGAAGGACCATTGAGACTTTTTCTAACATTTTTTTTGCTACCAACTTTTTATTTTGGGTGTCTGTGTGATGACTAAAAAAAGTTGGCCTCATGCTGAGTAACGTACGTTTGAGCTCATGAGGCCTTCGTGTAGAGGTTACGGCAGGGTCACCCCCACATTTCGTGGCCCCGGGGTGCTGCGGAGGCGCTCGCCGACTTTGTGGATCGCCAGCGTCCTACGTAGTCGTTAGGAGCCATGCTCACATACAGACGAGTGCCTGCGCATACATGCAAACATGCACTCTCAAGTTGAGCAGTCATGTGGCATACACAGTTGCCATGTGAGCACGTTTTTTCCTTTTTTTCACCCCTCCTTTCTCCTATCTCTCTCTTTTTGGAGTTATGCTTATTGTGGGATGTCAGCGACTGCACTCATTACTATTATGGGATGCCACACAAGAGTGGGAGGGGGTGAGCATCACCATGGCAACCATGGTTGCTAAGGGAGGGGTGGGAGGAGGAGGGGGGGGGGTGATGTGCATGGAGGAATGGGGAAGAGACTAGAGGAGGGAGGGGGGTGAGTTGACTATTATGGTCTGTACGTTGCAAGGTAACTATGCAGAGTGGGGGAGGGGTTGAGTGAAGTGTATATGTATGAGTGTGTGCATGTGTGTGTGTGCGTGGGGGAATATTATGGGATGCCTGCCCCCTGATCTCTTTGTGTGTGCGCGCGCGAGGAAGAGAAAGAGGAGACCGCGTCGTGCGCACACGCTAGCACAAAAAACAGAGAAATATATTTAAATTTTATTTATACCGCTACGTTAAGGGGCAAAAAAGAGCTTCTAAGTACTGAAATACCGGCAAACTGAGCGTGGAGTTACTGTTTTTGGAGTCAAGTTGTGAGTATCTCAGTTTTGGATTTGTGAAATGTCTTTGAGTTTGGATGTGGAAGCCTCGGGATTTTCTTTTTTTATTTGTAGAAATCAATCGATTCGCTTCCGCCTCCAATCTAAATCTCTCCACCGGTTCTGCTCAGCTCGGTTAGCACGCATGCTAATGGGACTGAAAGTAACGATAGTGGACAAGATGTCAGCTGAGATGGAGCGAGTGGACGAGATAAAATGTGTGAACTTATAAATAGCTGGATAAAAGTTGGGTTTTTTGTCCCATGTGCTGAGTGTTGATGTCCTTCTGTGTTTTACGTTGTGTATTATTTGTGCTCTAAATAACCCACTTCCGCTTTCTTTTGTGTTCTTATTAAACCTGGCCGGTGCTCCCTCTGCGATTTGGACAGACTTTCGACTCAACTCTGGATTATCCCAAAATAATAACTTTGTTTAGTTAGCTACACTGTTAGCTAACTGAAAAGAAAGTTTCCTGCTGTCCGCTATGTCTGGAAGTGAGGATGACAGAGACGACTACGGAGCCGCCGACGACCGCCTAATGCACGGTAAGATATGCGGCTCATTTGTTAGCTTGGTTGTGTTAGCAGATGTTTTTGACATTCACATCAATCACGTTGTGTTAGCTTAGCGCTAGCTCGTCGATGCGGCGTACTGCTAGCTAGCTTCCATTAGCACGTTTTTGGTAAACACTGCTTAAGAGAAAACAAATAGTTTTACCCCAACCACAATCAGAGTTTGTAAGGCTGATAGTTGGAGTGCTGTGTTGTCACGCCGACAAAACCGGCATGTTCCCGGGGCCTAACGCTAGCCAGCTACCGGTACATTTTACGTGTCTATGACAAGATGGAGGCGGCAGCCAGTTAGCTTGAAAGCTGGCGGATGACGTTCTGTATAATTCCCCTCCTCATAGCCGGCGCCTTCGGTTTGACTGTGGGAGGAAAAAAGTACAAAAAAGAAAACAGGAAAATACGATAAATACTAACACACTTTCTCGGAATTCAGGTTCGCGTATCTGCTTGCTAAACGTGCCGCTGTGTTTGAAAACGCCAATGTTTACAATTGGCTAACGCCGACGAGCACGCGCAGCGTACACAATGTGAAATAATAATGTCCTTCAGAATAATTCAAAATAAAATTAATTCCACTAAAAACGTGCTCTGTTTACAAATAAGCATGATATTTCTTAAAAATATAACTTGCAAAACAATCCAGAGTGCAAAAAGAAACTATTTGCATTTTTGGATTAGCTAAACTCTTCATGCTAATTTAACTTCTCCTATTTGATATAAACATGACTCGGACAGGTAAGTGATAAACACTCGTATTTAGGTATTTTTTAGTTTTCTAGAGATTGAAAGCTGCTGCAAACAGTTTTATAGGTTGTAGCTGGTCAGACTTCATGTTTTAGCTTGAGTGCCACTAAAAGGTGTCACTCTGATACCTGAAAACTGATCTTATTTTATATGCATCACATTATTTATGGAGTTTGCCAAATGTATTAATGCCACAGTAAGTGTTTTAGTAAATTTGCATCTTCCAACAAAGAGCTAATTTCTCTTATGTGACCTAAATAGTTACCTTACTAAATCCTTTTTTTTAAACAAGGTGTATCTTAAGGGCAGCTGCTCATTTACTTTTAAATTATAGCCAATTACAGTAAAAGGCTCTTGAGTGTCAATGCAGCAGTGGCACATTCTGGATGGAGATTCTTTGTTATAAGGCCTGCAGGACTGCAGTGAATCATATTGACTAATCAGCTGTAAATTAGTGTTTTAACTAGCAGAGCATTGATTTGAATCATGTTCCCTGAGGACTTCTTGTAAATTAGGACACAAAGTTAGACCACCGGTTTATCCTCTCCTTGTGCAGGTTCTGTTACCCTTACAGCTGGTTGTGTTTGCAGCTGGACTTTGTGTATTGGGTCAAATACTCTGCATACTAGAGTAGTTACTTTTTAAAAACATTTACTGGTTATTTTTAGTATTTAATCTCTTGAGATAAGGGTTGTTTACCAGTCAAATCGGGTGATCCAATAAGAGTTAACCAGCATGTGACTGGTGTCTTGTTTCCAGCAGGATATTCAAGTGTTCACAGATATGCATGTTATCATCAGAGCTCGCTGTTAAGTAATCGCACAACCTGAATGTGCTGACACACAGTCAGCTGGTGTTCCTTCTAACCGTGAAGTGTATACTATCTGGTTTGATTTGCAGATGACGAGGAAGAGGAGATCTCGGAGAATGAGTCTCCTAAGGTGAAGAAGAAGAAGAAGAAGGCCAAGAAGAGCAGAGAGAGTAAGGGCAGCAAAAGGCGGTCGCGCAGAGAAGTAAGTTTCTAAAAACGCCATCTTTACTTCTCGTTTCTTCTGTTCCTTTGACAGTTTTTTCTCCGTTTTCTGACTCTGGTCTTTGTTTTCTTTCAACCAGGAGCTAGCTATCAGCTCTCCAGAGCCCATGGACATGGGTGGAGTGGAGGATGGAGAAGATGTTGTAACTGCCCAGCGCTCTGAGAGTGAAGGTAGCGACTACACCCCAGGACGCAAGAAGAAGAAGAAAGCCAGCAGCGGCAAAGACAAGAAAAGAGGCAGCTCCGGCGTCGAAAGGAGCTCGTCCAAAAGGAAAGAACCGGAGCCGGAGGAGGATGATGACGACGATGATGATGATAGCTCGGTGAGAAAACTCTTTAGGATTTTGACCAGAATGTGTTTGATGGAGTTTCTCTTCTAGATTAACGAAAGTATTAATATATAGATTTACATCCTAGTCAGACACAGAGGTATCTAAATTGGTGAAGGGTTTTAATATTTTTTTTTTTTTTTTTTTTACTCGTACAGAAACAAAAATCAAGTAAATGTGTGCAGACGAATGTGTTAATGCACAGAAACTGTCTCAGGATACACCAACTGTTCAGCCTGTGTCTCAATTGGACAGATTTTGGCCTCATTGATGATCGGCTCCCGAAAAGCCACTGGTTGTTTTGTAAACGCTTTAGCCAAAGTGACTAATTCTCACTAGTACTAACATGGCTTGTGGAGGTCTTAAAATGAACTATTTCTTATATAATTGTAGGATTTGTGGATAATATATATATAAATTTAAACTCTTTAACAGGTTTAATAGTAATCAAGACTGATTTTCCACAAAATATTGCTTTTTTTTAAAAAGTGAGGTGTTTGGAAAAGGTTTATTCTGTTTTTTGCTAAGATGTAAAACATTTGGATATTTTAAGGTGGTATAATCTTTTTTTTTTTTTTAACTATAAATCATTTTCAGTTTGATTTTATTCACACAAATACTTAATTCAAGCAACCTTGAGCATTTTATTTTTAGATTCCCAGTGGCAGAGAGAAACCCAGTGACCCTTTATCACCTTGAAGAAAAGAAAAAATCTCTATTTAAACGGGGGTTCTTTTGGGCGTTTGAAATTAGGTATTTTCAAGATTTTGAAAGTGCTTACATTTTTAACGAAGTGCTTCAAACTACCTGGGATTGGTTGTAGCTCGTTTAGCTTTTATGAGACGAGTTGAGCCTGAGTAAATCGCCACTGTAAGATGCTGGATAATCTCGATAATCCACCTTAAAAGTTGTTAAAAAGAGCTTGAATTTGGCCAAATCAACCAGAAATGAAAATAAAACAACATGTTGCTCTAAAAATCAAACCCACGGTCAAGAATTCTGTCTGAAACGGCGACTATTTCCTGTCTAGAATGGACAGGATGGGGACATTTCTACATAAAAACAGCGTTATTGTTAAGAACATAAACCTATTTCAGCCTCTCCAGATATAGGAGCTGTTCATAATGTCTCATTTATTTGGAGTTATTGGTAGGTTGCTTCTAAAAGGAGTTGTGAGTTTTCCATTTGTAAAAAGTGCTGTTCTGTTAGAAAGCAGATGTCCTGGCTGCCCGTCCTGTGATTGATGATCTGTGTACCTGTAATGGACTCCTGCGGTTTGACAAACACGTGTGATTTGAACGAACAAAAGAACTACGTCTGCTGGATTCAGAGCCCAGCAGCCAATAGGGGGCCTCGTTGTTAAAGACGGTTATGCAAGGGGGGGGGGTAAGCGTGTCTGTGTGTAAGTCAAGGATGGGTGTGTAAGATCTACATATAATGTGCTGTTACCATGGTAATCCTAGCGCAGCACCATACTGCGCACTTGACCCTCTTTTTTTTTTTTTTTCTTTTTTTTTTCGGGTTAGATAAACACATTTTTAATTCATTGGCAGAGTCGTCATCACTTCAGTCTGCAGCCTGTTGTGTTCAAACTGAAGGTTGCAGAGCAGCAGTGATCAATAGGAGGTGGTGTCATTTCTCTGTCTGCTGCTCAGACAACCTGAGATTGACCTGGAATATTTTAATAACTGTATTATAACGCTGAAACGAGCCGTTCAGACGGAGCAACTTTATCAAAAATGGTTTTCAGTTTAGCTTCTTGAGGCGTTTGAATTCAATTTTTGAGCTAGTTTTTCAAATTGAGAGGTTTTCACGGAGCAGGAACAATTCAAATCATGTTTTATTGTTTATTTCACCTGGTAAATAAGGTAATACTTCCTTGGTCAAACTCTATTAAAATGTGATTTTCTATTACTGTCTCATGGTGAGAGGTAAATGTTCCAAACAAGGCTTTATAATATGATAACTAGTTATATCACTGTCCACAAAAGGTGTTTGTTTTCTGTCATTTATGGACAAATAACTGGGAGTTAGGGATGCTCCGATACCGATACTGGCATCTGGTATCGGGCCGATACTAAGGTTATGTACTCGTACTCATAAACATAACCCGATACTTAAAGCACATGCTTAGCACTCCATTAACCTGACGCGCACACCAGCTGCTAATCGGCGCTCACTCTGTAGCACTGCAGATGGCGTTAACTTACTTGTGTTGTAGTAGTAGTTGTAGTAGCAGTAGTAGTTGTGATTTAGCCATAGTATACACCCCCCGAATCCTCAGTCCTGACGTCAGGTTAAGTTCCAGTACTCCATTCATACAGTAATGCCGACAGAATTTCCATAGTGTTAGCATGTTTAGCTCAGCCGCTAACGTTTAGCTTAGCGAAAACAGTAAACAACAGAAGAATCCAGCAGAGCTGATTGAAGCTTCTATCAGCCACTACTTTAGAATAAGGCAGAGGCTTAAAGAGACACCGGTTTGGTTCTAATCAGCTGATGGAAAGTTTTCTTCGGCGAAAATTAATTCTTCGGTGCAAGTATGGCAAGCCGTTCTATCATATAATCAAACGGACTTTGAAATACTGCGGCAGGTCAGTTGTGTATTTATTTATGTAAAAGTCCTTTTCCCACATTGGAATCAGCTAGCTGAGATTTATTCTGAGGGCTTTAATTTTAATTTATTTAGTTTTCCGCATCATGTTACTCAGTCTGTTTGACTTTAATGTTGCATCCAGTCCAGGTCAGATTAACTGAAGCAGTCAGTCCTTTTATAAAATACTTTCTAACTCAGAGAAAAATCTTTGTGGTGTTTTAGTTCGATCCATGACCTTAAGGACTCTGTTTACAATTAGGATTGGATGGAAAAACAGATAAATGTGACTTTTTTATTTAATTTTAATTTTATAATTTTTTTTTGATTTAGTATTAGTACTCGTGTACTAGGTATCGGCAAGTACTCATATGTAAGTACTCGTACTCGTTTAGGAAAAATCTGGTATCGGAGCATCCCTACTGGGAGTCAAATGTGATTTTGAAAAAGCAACAGGAGAAAAAAAAACAACAACATGAAACAGAAAATCTGCAGATCAAAGAAACAGAAACCACTGACTGTTCTTGATAACTGGCAAATCAGCTGTTCAGGGCCTAAAACGGTTCATATATCACCAAGCAATTTACTGTAATTGCCTTCAAAAACACGCCGGTCAATGTCAATTACTAAAGCATTTGCTTGCTTGCTGGATGCTAATTTTAGAGGCTCTTCTCCGGCCACTTGAAGCTCTCGACCATGTAAATCTGCTCCGGTGGAGCAGGTTCGGTTATTGCAGAAAGGCCTGTTATTTTCACATGCAAAACAAGCGTTTGTGGTGTAACTTTTTTCTGTCTTGTGAGGTCAAGTGATGCCTTAGACCTCTCAGGAAGGGGCCCTTTTTCTGAGAGTTGGCTTTTGTGATGCTCAAATACAAAGCAGAGCGTCTTTTTAAACATAAATAAAAAGCAGCAGGCTGGTTTTATTCAGGAGATTGACTGTAAAAAGTCACAACTGGTCCCATAAGTTGGTCACTCTGTGTGCATTCCTGCAGCAGGAGCATTCTAGGTAAACTTTTTTTTAACACAGTTGGATTCTAGCAGATCTGGTTCAGGCTGGTTTCTCCACTTAGCGCTAATAATTGAATCATTTTATGGGATTAGTCTTTATATGCAGCTTTAGAGCAAACAGGAAGGAGTTTTTGTCAGCTGTATGTGTTTAAAGAGCTTTAATATTTTAATTTATGTGACAAATTTAAGTATTTTTCTGTAACTTTAATCAGAAAAACTACTTTTTTAGTCGGTGCTTTTCTTGTATTTTAATGTTTTTAATCGTTGAGCATGTTTCCTTTTTGACTGATTATTGTTTTATGTTTCTTGTAGGAGCCAAAGTCGTCCTCTCAGCTGCTGGACGACTGGGGCATGGAGGACATCGACCACATCTTCACTGAGGAAGACTACCGGTCTCTAACCAACTACAAGGCTTTCAGCCAGTTTGTCAGGTAGGTTGATTCTAGAAAACCCTTTAATACGCCGTCATATTCAAACTCAGACACCGTATTAACCCTTTCCTGTCCTCCACAGACCCCTTATTGCAGCCAAGAACCCCAAAATTGCCGTGTCTAAGATGATGATGGTTCTGGGAGCAAAGTGGCGTGAGTTCAGCACCAACAACCCTCTGAGAGGTGCAGCTGCTGCGAACGCCGCCCTGGCTACCGCCAACGTCTCCGCTGCTGTGGACAACATGGTGGCAGAGGTCGCCCCTGTGGCTGCAGCTCCGCCACCCCCCCCTGAGCCCCTGCAGACCCCTGCACCACCTCTCCGCAAGGCAAAGACCAAGGAAGGCAAAGGTACTGTGGACAAGAACCTTTATTACACAGTAACCAAACTCTTTCTTACATCTTTTTATTTTTGGTCTGCAGGACCCAATGCGCGTAAGAAATCCAAACCTGCTCCGAAGCCACAGGAGAAGAAGAATAACGCCAAAACAAAGAAGGTCGCTCCTCTAAAAATCAAACTTGGAGGCTTCAACAGCAAGAGGAAACGCTCATCGGTACGACCGTGCTCCACTTCTTCTTTATGAGAACTCGGGACGCGAGGAATCCCTTAAAAGCAGGAGATTTAGTGTTGGTTTTTTTCTTTTTGCGTTCACAGAGCGAGGAGGATGAGCCTGACGTCGACAGCGACTTTGAGAACGGCAGCATCAACAGCGTCTCGGTCTCAGAGAGTTCAAACAGCCGCAGCAGCCGCAGCAAGAAGAAGCCCCTGAGAAACAAACCCAAGAAGAAGAAAGGTACTTCTGATTCGACTCCTCCGTAAGCCGCTTTCTCACTGAGCTTCGACGCTTGGCGACTAGCTGGAGACGTAAAATTGCAAGAAAATACACAAATGTTAGATTTGAGCTGCGTTTGTACTTTGTGTCGAAACTGGAAATAATAGTTGCAGCTACCATGCAGATTTTACTTTGTCAGGTTTCCCATAAAACCTGCAACAATTTTAAGAGGAAGTTTGTGCTGAATTATTATTTTTTGTTCAAAATTCCAATGAGGAAGGAAAAAAAGGAGAACCCCTGAAAATGTTTTAGAACATTCAGGAAACTCCCTCCTTCAGCTGAGTGAAAATACACGTTTGAACACTTTTCTAATAAATTTGATGAAACTTCAGATGAATCTGAGACGTGGCTCCAGCATTGAACTGATTGAGGGCTGCAGGTTAACACCGTCAGAGTATCTGGTTGATCTGTGAGTGTGTGTGTAATGATCCGCACAGACACACACATTAGCCACTGTTGCTGAGTCACTACTGTATATTTAGAAGTCTTCTGGGTTGCTGAGGCGTCACCAGATCGAAGCACCAATCCAGAGTCGCAGAAAGAGGTCAAAGTCCCAACCATGACGCAGCTAAAATCCTAATAAATAAAGTTTTATTTTGTTTAGTCTTTGGAGAATCAAATCTTTAGTTCTCTTGTTGCTACATCGAGCTTTCAAAGCAGCTTTGAGTTACATCGTTCCTAAAGGAAAACCTGAAGATTTTACAGCGAATCGGTCATAATAAACGTTTGTGTTTGACAGAGAAAACCTTCCATTCATTGTGTTGAGAAAATGGTGACTCACTGTGTGGGTTTTCCAGCACAAACGCTATAAATAAAAGACCTGAACACCTGGAATGGTTTCGATAAGATTTATTTATTCTATTTTCAGAAGCGGAAGATGGCGACGGGTACGAGACGGACCACCAGGACTACTGTGAGGTTTGTCAGCAGGGCGGAGAGATCATCCTGTGTGACACCTGCCCCAGAGCCTACCACATGGTCTGTCTGGACCCCGACATGGAGAAGGCGCCTGAGGGCACCTGGAGCTGCCCGCACTGCGTAAGAAATCTGGTCCGAATATTCAGTTTGAAGTTTTCCTGAGTCTCATCGCTGTTGTCCCTCTGAATTCCAGGAGAAGGAGGGCATCCAGTGGGAAGCTAGAGAAGATGCCTCAGAAGGAGAGGAGGACAACGGCGAGGCGGGGGAGATGGAGGAGGACGACCACCACATGGAGTTCTGCAGGGTTTGTAAAGACGGCGGAGAGCTCCTCTGCTGCGACTCGTGTCCCTCGTCGTACCACATCCACTGCCTCAACCCTCCGCTCCCCGAGATCCCCAACGGAGAGTGGATCTGTCCTCGCTGCACGGTGAGCTGGATGGACTGTTGGATTTTTGTTAATGAGGAATAAGAGATCACTGATCCTCTCTTCCTGTTTTTCAGTGTCCAGCTTTAAAGGGGAAGGTACAGAGGATCTTAACGTGGAGGTGGGGAGACCCTCCTCCTCCCACACCCGTTCCCCGCCCTCCAGAACTTCCAGCTGAGGCACCCGATCCCGCTCCTCTATCAGGGCGATCCGAGAGGGAGTTCTACGCCAAATGGTGCAACATGTCTTACTGGCATTGCTCCTGGGTCACTGAGCTCCAGGTGTGTACAGCTTTAAAACAATTCCCTCTTTGGTCTCTAAACGTCCTCCTAAACCGTCTGTCTTACATCCCACGTAGCTGGAGATGCACTGTCAGGTGATGTTCAGGAACTACCAGAGGAAAACGGACATGGACGAGCCGCCGCCCATCGACTTCGGCGACGGAGAGGAAGATAAGTGCGTCAAGAGGAAACATAAAGATCCCATGTACGTTCAGCTGGAGGAGAAATACTTCCGCTTTGGGATCAAGATGGAGTGGCTGATGATCCACCGCATCCTGAACCACAGGTCAGAGGTCACACGCACCACTCTGAGCTACTCACACTTTATCTGTAATAACTCGGATGGTTTTAGTCTTATTTTCTTCTTTTAAAACCTGTATTTCTCTGTTCCAGCGTGGACAGGAAGAACAACGTCCACTACCTGATCAAGTGGAGGGAGCTGCCGTACGACCAGGCCACCTGGGAGTCCGAGGACATGGACGTACCCGAGTTTGACACCTACAAGCAGCAGTACTGGAACCACAGGTGAGACGCGTTCAGCTCGGCTCTGACAACAAACCGTCACACGGCGTTTTGCTTATTGGACGTGTTTGTTCCAGAGAGCTGATGCTCGGAGAGGTCGGGAGACCAGGGAAGAAGATGAAGGTGAAAGGGAGGGTGAAGCGGCCGGAGAGGCCTCCTGAGAACCCGGTGATAGATGTAAGATCTTGCAGTTTATCCAAAATAGTTTAAACAAATCGCTAAGTTTTAAGATCTTCCTGGATTCTTTTTCCAGCCGACGATAAAGTTCGATCGCCAGCCGGACTACCTGGACAGCACCGGGGGCACGCTGCACCCCTACCAGCTGGAGGGTCTGAACTGGCTGCGGTTCTCCTGGGCTCAGGGCACCGACACCATCCTGGCCGATGAGATGGGTTTAGGAAAGACCGTCCAGACCGCCGTCTTCCTCTACTCGCTGTATAAAGAGGTGAGTTACAGGGATTACTTTTTAATCTTTGCTGCTTGAAAATCTGAGCTCAGATTGTAAATATGAAATCAATTTTTCTTCTAAGATTTGTCCTTGTTTTGATTTTTATTGATTAGTTGGGAAAGGTTGAGTTTTAAATGTCAGGAGTTGGTAAAGAGCTCATTTCTGTGTTGTCCCATTGGTCAGGAGGCGTCCAGCCATTTTGTCTAAATCAGGTGAAGTCTGACGACATTAAGTTGGATCTGGAAACAATCAGGCGGGTATCCTGTGTGGCTCCTGCCACCTAAAGGTGGGAGGTCAGAATGCACTTCCTGATGAAGCCACTGGGGATCCTGGAACTGAACTTTTAAAACATTTTAAACCTCATCGATTTGTCTAATGTTATCACAGAGGTTTATAAGAGACAGGAAGCAGCTTTAACCCATTTTATTAGTCAGGAATAACGAGACAAACGTTTTTGAGAACTAGAAGAAGTTCGTGTTTGTAAGAAAGTAAACTCAACTGGTCCCAAGGCTGTGGTGTTTTACTGTCAGAATACTTACAATTAAATGCCTCTAAGGATTAAAATACATGCAGGTTTTACTGTTTTCAGTGTTTATTCATCTTTACTCTGATAGAATCATTTATTTATACTGAAGAATGGTTTTGGGACCTGACTATATCTTGGTGTATTCGTAGGATCGGGACTCTTTTGGCACCTCACAATTTGATTAGGACTCGGTACGATTATTTAACTATTATTGATGATACTCTGTTATTTTTAAAGTAATGTATTTTAAAGAGGAGTGGGCGATATGGCCCAAAAGTTATATCTCGATACTTTTTGAGTATTCTGGCGATAAATCTATAATAAAATAAAAAAATATACCAGTATTTATCTGATGGCATAAACAGAAACAGCCTGGAAATATTCTATAAAAACTAGAAAAATATTCCACAGGTAACGTCTAGTGCAATAACTTTATTTAGTAAAGTATTTAGTCTTAAAATCTAAATTCTCCCTCTGTTGTTTGGCCTTTTATTCTTTATTTGACGGGGACATTGCTGTCCATCATAGTGCAAATAGCAGCTGATTTAGAGCGTACAGCTTATGCTAATTTCCAGCTCCTGTCCCTGGATGGTATAGTTTTATAAAATCAACATTAAAACACAAAATTTTAAATTGGAGATGTCCCATACAATGGTCAAGACACCGACTTTATACCAGAGATATCATACCAGACACTAAAACACAGAATCCATAACAAAAACTATCCTAACTATATTAAAAACCTAATAAAGGCTTTTCTAACAGTGTTAAAAACACCAAATTTATTATGTATCAATATTTTAAGCACAAAATTTCTAATAAGGTCTATCCCACAGTATGTAGGTCCCCTGATGGTACCCCAAATCTTGCCCAAGCCTGAGTAAATGTCCCACTTTAAGTCAAAATTTACAATGTAGGTCCCCTGATGGTACCCAAATCTTGCCCAAATATTGTATCTGGCTCCCATCTTTATTTTTGGCCCAAATATTGTATTGAAGTTGCCCCAATATTTCTGCCCAAGACTTTAGTTCCTTACACATATTGTATCTGGCTCCCATCTTTATTTTTGGCCCAAATATTGTATTGAAGTTGCCCCAATATTTCTGCCCAAGACTTTAGTTCCTTACACAAGTCAATGTCCCACTATATCTCATAATTTACAATGTAGATCCCCTGAAGGTACCCCAAATCTTGCCCAAATATTGTATCTGGTACCCCCAAATCTCTGTTTTGTTTTTATTTTCAATGTATCTCATCATTTACAATGTACATAGCTCCCCTGATGGTACCCCAAATCTTGCCCAAATATTGTATCTGGTACCCCCAAATCTCTGTTTTGGTTTGTTTTTTATTTTCAATGTATCTCATCATTTACAATGTACATAGATCCCCTGAAGGTACCCCAAATCTTGCCCAAATTTTGTATCTGGTACCCCCAAATCTCTGTTTTGTTTTTTATTTTCAATGTTTTCTCTGTTTTGTTTTTTTGTTTTTATTGTCAAGCGCTTTGTGATGTATATCTGTGAAAGGCGCTATATAAATAAACTTTACTTACTTACTTACTTACCACAGGGTATCCGCGGGTCCTTAAAAAGCCTTAAAAGGTCATAAATTTGTTTTCCCCAAAATTAAGGCCTTAAATATCATTAAAAATGATCAATAATCCTTAAATTCAGTGTCCAAAGGTCTTAAATTTCTAGTATTTCTAGTATCCAGTATAAAACGGGGAATCTCACAAAGCTTAAACTCAGCAGCACACCGGACTGCAAGGGTCTAGGTCACTTAAGGCTGTTATTATTCAGTAAAACGGAGCTTATTTTTGTTTTTATTTCGTAAAAATGATCTTGTTAATTCAGAAAAAAAAGCTTTTTTATTATTTTCAGGTGAAGGCAATTCGCTTCCGTAAGATATAATGCAGATCAATTATCTTGATGTTTGTTATTTTTTCTGCACTTTCAGTTCCAACAAAGGTTTAGTCTATTTGTAAGGTGGTCACATCCCCTTTCCCATTCCGTGAATGTAAGGTCTTAAATTTGGTCAAAGTGGCCTTAAAAGGGGTCTTTAAAAGCCTTAAATTTGGCTTCCTTAAACCTGCAGATATCCTGATCCCAACAGTATTATAAACGCAAATTTATTACAAAAGTGGTCCTAACAGTGTTAAAAACACAGAAAACTAAGCCATAATATATCGTTTCACTTATTATTCAAGCCTGTATAAAACATAAAAAGTATGTAAATTTATTTGTATAGCACTTTTCTAAGTCATGGACTACAAAGCTGACCACCAACAGGCGATCTGGTTGAAGTGTCTGGACCAAGAACACAACGGTAGGGTGACGGAGTCGGACTTGAACTGGTGTGCCGGACACTTCCTGTTGCATTACAAGCGCTCCCTACAGAGACGGAGCTACTGCTGCTCCAGTAGTCATAAAATACAGTTTTTCTGTCACACAGACTACAACTAGAGGGGGAGACGGCCAGAGACTAGCTCACTTTGTTTTAGTTTTGTAGCGTTAGCAGCTGTTAGCTTTCAGACGATCCTAATACAGACTCTGGTGCCGAGGCATGAGATGGTGAAATATGTTAGAGGTCCATAATTTAAATTACAGCACGCTGCAGGACACACGCATGAGAATAATCCGCTCCGTAGTGGGGTGACGTAGTTATGTCATGAAATTGGCATTTTGTGAAATATATAAATTTTCCTGGGCAAGAAAAATGTACCGGTATTCCCGGGAATGATGTATGATTTGGCCCGCCCCTAATACATAATACAAAACATTGGAATGAAAAGTAGCAGACACAACATTTTTTGCAAAAAAAATGTCTAATCCATTCCTAATTCCAAATTTAAATAATAAAAACTAACGTAACCAGAATATGGAACGTTGCTTCATGTTTGAGGTATTTATTTACTAATTTAACAAGAATTTACAATTTAGAGAGATTTGAGTTGAAGTTTTTTTTTCTGTCCTTCATTTTTGTCCTTGCAGTAATGTTTATATAAGCAAGAAACTCCTCTTTGTGTGTCCTTCCATCTGTTTTTGTTGTGTGTATGTTATAGTAATAATAATAAGTCCAATAGAATCGACTAGAATAGCCTTTATTGTGGGGAAGTTCAGGTCCACCAGCAGCAAAGTGACGGTGAGTCGAAGCAAAGAGGCTCTCACAAAGGTAAAAATATAAAGGATAAGAAAATAACAAGAGACTGTACAGTAAGGGCTAATGTACAGCATAAAATACTCCAGTCATTAAAAATAATATACTCAGCTCAGATTCAAGAAATGGGGGGAAAGGGGAAAAAACTAAATAACATCAGGATGTAAACAGGGAGTCTGTCAGGAGCAGTGATGGTTATAAAGAATATGTTAAAATCTGAGAGATCTCAGGCTTTAATTCTCTTTTTTGTTAAAATGTGATTAAATATTAGTAATTTGATTAGTTTGTATCAATTAAACATAGATAAATAACTAGAGATGTCCAGCTGGGGTTGAATGACCGCTCATGTTCCCATTCAGTGGAACACCCTACTGTTAACAGTTGCACTGATCTCCTCTGTCCACCTCCAGGGTCACTCCAAGGGTCCGTTCCTGGTCAGCGCTCCTCTGTCCACCATCATCAACTGGGAGCGAGAGTTCGAGATGTGGGCGCCGGACATGTACGTGGTGACGTACGTCGGAGACAAAGACAGCCGAGCCGTCATCAGGGAGAACGAGTTCTCTTTTGAGGACAACGCCATCCGAGGAGGGAAGAAAGCCTCCAGGATGAAGGTGAGATGGAGAGACGATGGTGGCGATGAGGTGATGAAAAGCTGAAAACTGAATTTGTTTCTCCGTTTCGCCCCAACAGAAAGACTCGTCCATCAAGTTCCATGTTCTGCTGACGTCCTACGAGCTGATCACCATCGACATGGCCATCCTGGGCTCTATAGACTGGGCGTGTCTGGTGGTGGACGAGGCCCACAGGCTGAAAAACAACCAGTCAAAGGTATACGAGATTTATTACGGCGATAAAAGTCCCAATTTAGCCACCATTTTTAAATAATCATCCATGTTTTTATCAAACTGTTGCAAAAACGTCTATTGTCTCGTTGTAAACATGTCTCTTTGTGTCCTCTGCTTCAGTTTTTCCGGGTGTTGAACAACTACCCTCTGCAGCACAAGCTGCTGCTGACTGGAACTCCTCTGCAGAACAACCTGGAGGAGCTTTTCCACCTGCTCAACTTCCTCACACCGGAGCGGTTCAAGTATGTCTTCTATAGAACTCCTTCAAGAAACATTTACATTTATTTTCAGGTTTATGATCTCTCAAAGTTTAGCCTCAATTTGTTTAATTTTAGTGCATTTAGAAACCTTATTGACTTATGTTACATAAATGTAAACTTGTTTTAATGTGAGCTGACTAAATATTGCTGATTTGCCTCTAAAAGATCTCGTTCCGGTTTATAAAATGTCAGGAGGCTTAATTAGCTGCTGGAGTGTCACAGCAGCTCTCGTCTCTGAAGTGGCTGCAGCTCATTTAGCTAAAACTCACCTCTGTTTGTGTCTCCACCTGCAGTAAATTGGAAGTTTTCCTGGAGGAGTTTGCCGACATCGCTAAAGAGGACCAGATCAAGAAGCTGCACGACATGTTGGGTCCTCACATGCTCAGGAGGCTGAAGGCCGACGTCTTCAAGCACATGCCCTCCAAGACCGAGCTCATCGTCCGCGTGGAGCTCAGCCCCATGCAGAAGTGAGTCCAGACTTCCTGTTTAACCATCACACCGTCCTTATTTTAGGGCCTGTGGAGTTTTCTAGACGGCACGAGGGTTAAAGCATGGGTTAGCTAGCCTGAGCGTTTTCATTGTCCTCTTGCAGAAAATACTATAAATTCATCTTGACGAAAAACTTTGAAGCTCTAAACACAAAAGGAGGAGGAAACCAGGTCTCGCTGCTGAACGTCGTCATGGATCTCAAAAAATGCTGCAACCACCCCTACCTCTTCCCTACAGCCGCTATGGTACGGACAAACCATCTGAAAGGGTTCATGTTGAGTTCTTCAAAACAAGATTTGCCTGAGAGAAGTCATCATCATCCAGCTTTCCTCTCAGATAAACTGGAGTCATTTCAGTGTAAAAAGCCTAAACTTTGATATTTGACTCCAAACAGGAAGCTCCAAAGATGCCCAACGGGATGTATGATGGAAACGCTCTCACAAAGGCTTCTGGGAAACTGCTGCTGCTGCAGAAGATGATGAGGAAGCTGAAGGAAGGAGGACACCGAGTGCTTGTTTTCTCTCAGGTCAGACACTTTGTGAATAGTGTTCAACACGTGAATCTGTTTAGATACGTTTCTTTTTCATTTAACGGTCCTCGTTGTCGGTTTTCCTGCAGATGACCAAAATGTTGGATCTGCTGGAGGACTTCCTCGAAAATGAAGGGTACAAATACGAGAGGATTGATGGAGGGATCACGGGAGGGATGAGGCAAGAAGCCATTGATCGCTTTAACGGTGAGATTTTCTCATTAAGTCAGATTTTTGATTTTGAGAAACAATTCTAGAGATGTAGTTTTTAAACTCCTTCTTTTTCCACCCTCAGCTCCTGGAGCTCAGCAGTTTGCCTTCCTGCTGTCGACGAGGGCCGGAGGTCTGGGCATCAACCTGGCCACGGCCGACACCGTCATCATTTACGACTCCGACTGGAATCCTCACAACGACATCCAGGTACTGCATGTAACGAAGATGGTTAAAATCGAGTTTTTGGAGCCGGTTTAATGTGAATCCTCTGTTCAGGCATTCAGCAGAGCTCATCGTATCGGTCAAAACAAAAAGGTCATGATCTACCGATTTGTCACGAAAGCCTCGGTTGAGGAGCGGATCACTCAGGTGAGGATACGACGACTACACATCCCCGTTTGGCTGTCTGCTGCAGCAGGTTTTCTTCATCGTGTCTTTGCTTCAGGTCGCCAAGAAGAAGATGATGTTGACACACCTGGTGGTCCGACCCGGTCTCGGATCCAAGACCGGCTCCATGTCCAAACAGGAACTGGACGACATTCTGAAGTTTGGAACGGAAGCGCTTTTCAAGGATGAAGGAGAAGGTGGGTTCATTTGCACTAAAATGATCCTAAGAAGGAAGGAGCTGTATCCTGATGATGTTTGTCTTCAGGTGAGAACAAGGAGGAGGACAGCAGCATCATCCACTACGATGACAAAGCCATCGACCGACTGCTGGACAGGAATCAGGACGCCACCGACGACACGGAGCTGCAGAGCATGAACGAGTACCTGAGCTCCTTCAAAGTGGCTCAGTATGTGGTGAAGGACGAGGAGGAGGAGGTGAGTCTGGCGTTTTTACTTCACTTCGACCTTTTTCCTCATTTCTAACCTGTTGTTCCGTCGCTCAGGAGGAGGAGGTGCAGCGGGAGATCATCAAACAGGAGGAGAGCGTGGATCCGGATTACTGGGAGAAGCTGCTGCGGCACCATTACGAGCAGCAGCAGGAGGATCTGGCCCGAAACCTGGGCAAAGGCAAACGCATCCGCAAGCAGGTCAACTACAACGACGGCTCGCAGGAAGACAGAGGTAGAGGTTCTGCAGCAGAAGTAGCAAAAACACATCACCTTCAGTCAGTTTTAACCCGTAAAAATAATCCTCTTCTTGTTTTTGTCTGAAAGCTGATTGGCAGGATGATCAGTCTGATGGCCAATCGGATTACTCGGTGGCGTCTGAGGAGGGTGACGAGGACTTTGATGAGAGATCAGAGGGTAAGAACCACTCTTCTGCATTTAGTTACGTTTTTCTGTCCTTCAGCAGCTCCTCGTTAACTTCTTAAATTATCACTTTATTTCATTTGAAAATTGTGCGACCCTTTA
The DNA here is from genome assembly GCA_006937965.1 of Callopanchax toddi. Lineage (NCBI taxonomy): Eukaryota > Metazoa > Chordata > Actinopteri > Cyprinodontiformes > Nothobranchiidae > Callopanchax > Callopanchax toddi. The sequence continues at coordinate 472,829 of SSNR01000201.1, forward strand.
AGAGTTCTAATAATAAATGTATTTGTATTTTGATGCGTATCTACTGTAAAAACATTTTAAAAACGACGTTTTCTTATTGATGCAGCTTATCTGTTGTTATTTAGTAAATAATGATCCTTTTTCTCTCTGCAGCGAACTCCCGCAGGCCGAACAGGAAGGGCCTGAGGAATGACAAAGACAAGCCACTGCCCCCCCTGCTGGCCAGGGTGGGAGGCAACATTGAGGTGAGCTGCTCTACTCCTTTAAAGTAATAAATTACCCATAAATCCCTTCAACTAGAGGGCCTGTAGGTAAACAAAAAGGTAAATAAAATAAGTTTTGTGTATTTAAATAGTGATTTTTTGATCATTTCCCAGGTACTGGGGTTCAACTCTCGGCAGAGGAAGGCCTTCCTGAACGCAGTGATGCGTTATGGGATGCCTCCTCAGGATGCCTTCACCACACAGTGGCTGGTCCGAGATCTGCGAGGGAAATCGGAGAAAGAATTCAAGTAAAGATCCACTCTAACCTACGCTTCTCTCTCAGATTCTGTCCACATTTATGATTCACTGAAGTCCATGTTTATTTTATTTCTTCTCCGCCTGTAAAGTCTCGTATTTCTCTCTGACGTTCTGGTCGTTTTCCTGATGTTTTTGATTTCTCTCGCCGTCTCAGGGCCTACGTCTCTTTGTTTATGCGCCACCTGTGTGAACCCGGAGCCGACGGCGCCGAGACATTCGCAGACGGCGTCCCCAGAGAGGGGTTGTCACGGCAACATGTCCTCACACGCATTGGGGTCATGTCACTTATACGTAAAAAGGTAAGATAAGAGTTCTGATTCAATCTTTGTTTAGAATTTGGCATTAAGGGGTTTTATTTATAAGTGCTTTTAGTTTTTTTTGTCAAGGTTTTAAAAATGCTTGAATTTTTAACAAGATGCTGAAATTGTGTTGTAGAACAAAAACCTTTATGGAACAAGGAAGTAAAATAATAATTTTTCAATATGTTTTGTTCATGAAGACTAAGAAAATAAACAGGATGTCCTGGGACAGACATTCCTGTTGATCCAGATTTTTTTAAACGCTGTAAAAAGTCATAGCGGAAAATTCCTACAAATACACATTTTGATGCAACGTTTAGCTTTTATTTTATGTTCCTTTTCAAGTGTGTGTTTATGTGAATCATCACAGTGAAAGGTACTGAAAAATCCCAACATCTCACATTGAAAGTGCTTGAATTTTATTTTGGTCAAAACAAATAAAGCACGAGGTTTTTCACAATTAGATCTAAAAATATTTAAACAACAAAACTTTTTAAAGCAAAGACTGAGATTTCAGAAACCTAAAATTGTGTTTGCATGATTTGTTTTTGCAGAAATCCTGGAAATATGATTAGTTTGGCTGTAAGAGTGGGCCGGAAACAATCAAACGCTGCAGACAAGTCGACAAAATAATTTTCTTCTAGTTTAAATGGCAGCTCAAACACTTAGTAGAGCATATTTAGTCATATTTTATTAAACATTCACTAAGTTTAACTCGCCAAAAAAAAACCTCGCCTTCCTCCGTGTATCCGGGTCGCGGGGCAGCATCCCAGGCTGTCCTCTCCCCGGCCAAGTCCACCACCTCCTCAGCTGGGACGCCGAGGCGTTCCCAGGCCAACCTGGAGATGTAGCTTGTCCTGGGTTGACCCGGGGGCCTCCTGCCCAAAACACCTCCTGAGGGAGGCGTCCTAACCAGATGCCTGAACCACCTTAAATGGCTCCTTTTGATGAGGGAAAAATACTATTACACAAAAAATCAAAACGTTTGAGGATTTATTTTTTTTTACTATGACTTATATTGTATTCCTTATATTAACTAAAAGATAGAGGTTTAACCTCCCCTCATTTTCTATCAGGCACTCGAGTAGGTCTGAGAATAAAAAAAATATAAAGATAATTATTAAATCTACTAAAAATCTATTGAAGAGGAAGGATAAGTCATACTAACTATTTAACGTCATCAGTTTAGAATTTGGATGAAAACAAGCACTCTTTTTCCACTAAATGAAGCCTTTTTGTGTATTTAGTGGTGATCCTGTAATAAATCCCACTAACTGGATTCTCTCGCCGTCTTTTAGGTCCAGGAGTTTGAACACGTGAACGGTCAGTGGTCGATGCCCTGGATGGCCGACCTGGAGGAGAACAAGAGAGCCGCAGCTCAGCCCGACTCACCTGGGAAAACCCCGTCCACCGGGACCCCGGCAGACACGCAGCCCAACACCCCCGCTCCAGGTAGGACGCACAGAAAGTCCCGTATACAGCACGCTAAGAACACAAGATAACCACCGAATCTGTCTGCGTTTGCAGCTGATGACTCCGCAAAGAATGATGAAGCAGCGAAGGATGGAGAGAATGAGCCAAAGAAGGAGGTGGAGGCAGAGAAGAACGGCAAAGAGCCGGTCAAAGCCAACAACGAGGTAAAGATCTGAACGATGTGAATGAAGAGAAAATACAGAAACAGAGTTGGATGGTTTGACTTTGATTTCCTCGTGACGTTCGCAGGTCATCGCCATCCCGGACGACGACGAGAAGAGTCCGACGGCGGAGCAGGAGAAGAAGAACGGCGAGGAGCCGATGGAGACGGACAAACCGAGCAACGGAGAGGTAGAAGGCATGAAGGAGAAGGAGGGCGAGGGAGAGGCTGAGAAGAAGAGTCCAGAGGGAGGAGAGGAAAACAAGCTGCCTTCAGAGGCGAAACCAGAGGGGTCAGAGGTCAAACAGGAGGACTCTGAAGTCAAAGGTAACCGTTGTTTTTGAGCTTATTAGATCAAAGGGCACAAAGTTTTAAAAATTAAACTGATTTCCTTTCCTTAATATTAATTTTTCCTTCAGCAGAAGAAAAGAAGGAAGAGAAGACTGAAAAGATGGACACCACTCCTCCTGCAGACGACAAGAAAGGTGCCTGAAGCTTTTCTTTAAATCTTTAACACGTTGTTCCCGATGTGCAGCGATAACCACTCCTCTGCCGTTTTACAGACGTGAAGGATGAAAAAGATGCTCCGAAGCCAGAGGAGGCGACCAAGCTGCAGAACGGCGACGGCAGCAAAGAGGTGTCGGCTGCTCCTTCCTCTGCGGCGAGCGCCGTCAGCGAGGAGAAGAAGAAGGCCAAAACCAGGTTCATGTTCAACATCGCAGACGGAGGATTCACAGGTTGAACACACGCTCAGACACACGTTATTTAAATTATTTCTTCAAATCACTGACCTGTTGTCTGCTTCCTCCGCAGAGCTCCACTCTTTGTGGCAGAACGAGGAGCGTGCTGCCACGGTTACCAAGAAAACCAACGAGATCTGGCACCGTCGCCACGACTACTGGCTGCTGGCCGGCATCATACAGTATCCTTCACCCATCTGAGCGGTTATGGCTCATTTCACCTGTAAGCTGTTGCTTTGGGTTAGTTGTTCTCTTGACGGCCACTCGCCTCAGACACGGTTACGCTCGCTGGCAGGACATCCAGAACGACGTGAGGTTCGCCATCCTCAACGAGCCTTTCAAAGGAGAGATGAACCGGGGCAACTTTCTAGAAATCAAAAACAAGTTCCTCGCCCGACGATTCAAGGTACAGGAGCTCACTTACAAAGCCGCAACATGGAAAATATCGATAGATTTGCTAACTTTCCTCCGTTTCCGTCCAGTTGTTGGAACAAGCGCTGGTGATCGAGGAGCAGCTGCGCCGCGCCGCCTACCTCAACATGTCGGAGGACCCCTCCCACCCCTCCATGGCCCTCAACACCCGCTTCAGTGAGGTGGAGTGTCTGGCCGAGTCCCACCAGCACCTCAGCAAGGAGTCCATGTCCGGGAACAAGCCGGCCAACGCCGTCCTGCACAAAGGTAAAAGCTCTGAGCAGCTAAACACGCTTCACTTCATAAAAACGTATTTATATGAGGTTAGTTTTTTAAATTAATAACTGAAAAGGCATTTTTAAAATGTGTTTTTGGTTGCTGTCTCTGCCTTTCAGTGCTGAAGCAGTTGGAGGAGCTGCTGAGTGACATGAAGGCGGATGTGACCCGCCTCCCAGCAACCATCGCCCGGATACCGCCGGTCGCCGTACGACTCCAAATGTCCGAGAGGAACATCCTGAGCCGCCTAGCGAGCCGAGGACCAGACTCTCAGGCACAGACACAGCAGGTATCAGTACTAGATTTAAAAAGTATAATTTCTACTGCTTAATAGGTTTAAAATACATGTTTTATTGGTAACGTTACTATAAAGATAGCAGGCTGTATCCATAATTTGTTGTTTTCCATTTCCTCTTCATCAGATGTCGCAGCAGTAGACTGAAAATCGTCTCTAACCTCAAGAACCACCCCCTGCCTCACGTCAACATTCCTGATTGGTGCACAGCAGTGACAGACAGCGCGCCCAAGCTTGAAGCCACGCCCTGTTCACTTTCCACTACCAAAACAGACTTGACAGAGTTTTTCAGGAGGATCAAAACTCCTCCCCTCCCAAAATAAATTGAGGCCGTGGACAAAAAGCTTTTTTTATTTTTTCCCCCCTTTTTTCAATTTCTGTATTAATATTATTGATATAATGTTATTATGATGGTTTTTTTGGGACCTAAATAAAAATGTAATAAAGAATCTGGTTTTTTGGTCAGTTTAGTACAAAGTAGGAGAAACGTTTCTCAGAAATAATCGTCGTGATGGTTAAAATGTTCCGATCTTCCAAGTTTAAATTGAGAAAACTCTTTAGGATGAGAATCAAAACATCTTCAAGGACAAAAAGTTTATCTGAAGCTACTTCATCTCAGAATCTGGATTCAGACCAAAGAAATCTGATCTGGGCCCAAAAATGTTCTCACAGCAATTTGTTTTAAGTAGCACAACGTTTATTGCCTTTACAGAAACCAGGCTGCAAATGTAGAGGAAAAACCTGAGTCAGCAAAATTAAAAGAAAAGTAGATCCAATTTCTCTAAAAGGTGACGGTGATTTAAAAAGACCAACATTGATTTTAAATATCTGATGCACAAAGGAGTTGTGGGATTTGTTTTTCCTCTTCTAAAGGCTTTTAGATCAGTTCTTTTTATGCCTGTTCTGTGCCAAAAAGTAAAAAAACAATCTTTAATTTTTACCTTTATGACATTTATACCTTATTTATACACCCTTATTTAGAAAATGGATAAAATCTAATCTTTAATAAATAAAAATGTGAAAGAATAATATTAACCAGATCCTGTGTAGATGATTACGGAAGTCAGTTTGTGCCACAAAAGATTACTGTATTAACCCGAATAAAAGACGAGGTTTTTTTCGTTAAAAATAATGTAAAAATACGAATCGTCTTATGATCGGGGTTTAGTTGTTTGGGGTCATTACGTTTTGTGAAGGCAGCAGGAAGCTCAGTTCAGATCCCGGTCCGGACCGGCCCAAAGTTACAGGCCTACTGGGGATTAAGATGCCCGATATCCAGTCCAGCCTGGTCCACTTCCAGACCCAGGGCCGGTGCTTTCAGCGTGAGTGGCTCAGCGCGGACTTCTGTCCAGGTGGAGGGCTCCAGACACGCCTCCTTCCCCTGAGGTCCTCGCACAGCTGCACAGAACCTCGGTCTGCTGGACTGGTGCTGCACATATTGGTGCAGCACTATTTCTGTACCCTCAGATCAAGTTGGTGGGGATAGGTCACCTCCATCCATGCTAAATCTACTCCCATGACCTTCACTTTTCTCACATATCTTCATTTGCGACACACACACACACAGAGAGAGAGAGAGAGAGACTACTGAGCCAAAGAGCGCGAGAAGAGAGAGAGGAAGAGATTTAACTGAACTTTTTTCTTTTTTTTTTCCAATTGACTCGTCACATCGGAGAACTTTAACCCGATTAATAGGCAAATATTAAAGAGTCTGTAATTACGGTATTATTTAAACTTGACTTTCTCAAAATTTCTATAAAAATAGTTTCTTTAAAAAGTGAATTTAGTCTTTTTTTCTGAAGATTAGTCTTGGAAAGAGGGGTCATCTTATAATCGGTGTCGTCTCAAATCCGACATTCAGCTTAAGAATGAAAGTTTCCATTTCAGCTGTTAAGTTTTGGTTATGATGAACTGACTCCAAATCTACTTTCTAAACAAAAACAATTTCTTTTTAAATTCCTTGTGACTCTGTGGGTGAAGGAACTGCTGAACCCAGCGTTGGTGATCAGTCCTTTATTCTCTGTGTTTTCATCAGACGGAACCAATATTTTAACAATTTCACGAATGGAAACAAAATCCTATACGAATGCTGAGGAATCAGATTGAGACATTTTGCACATTCAAACCACAGAAAACACGTCAGCGTAACGACACGGTGAAAAAGAAACGAACACGGGACGGCTGCTGCATCGTAAGGAGTAAAATAAAGGCAGACAAAAGGAGACAGATGTAATTTCAGAAGCAGCACCGACAGAGTACCGCTGAGTAAAGCCTGAGAAGAGGACAGACAGGATGTTGATTTAAAGGAGTCGTACGTCCCTCGTTCTTCATCCTCCTCAGTTAAACAGTCATCAGAGTTTCCATGCAGAATTTTTATTTAGAAAATGTTTCCTCGTTTTATTTTTCTAATGGTGCAAATGGACAGAATTATTGTCCAGCAACCTGCTGGTTTATTGCTGAGATTCTTTTTGGGATAAGACACGATGAAACGGTTTGCGATGGTGAGTAAACTCTTTAAAGCAGTGGATCTCAACTGGTCCCCCCCCCCCCCCCCCCCCCTTTAGTAACAAGCTGTGACCCTAATTCAGAAAAAGAAAGTACTTTTTAAAATGTATTTAAAGAGATGATGTGACTTGTAACCTGAGATAGTAGAGGATAATATCACAGCATGCCAACACAGAAAAAAACTATAATGACGACCACCATGTGGTGGCGCTAGAGAGGGAAATATTCCTTTCTCCCTTCAATCAGCTGCATTTGAACTAAATTCAGTGTATTTAACAAAAAAAAAAACCCAAGATTCTGAGAAGTAGATTCAAAATAACTCAGTGAATATAACCAGGTCCTATTAGTCTATCAGTCACTCATAAGGAATGTGAATAAATGATGTTTTATTATTATTTTCGTTGCTCACGACCCACTGAAAACAGGTTCCTGACCCACTTTCAGGTCACGACCCACCAGTTGAGAATGGCTGCTTTAAAGGATACGTAACTGGTTTTTGTCGTCTGTCTTCACTGGTTTTTTACATGCAGCAGATGACTTCCAGTCCCATTAAGTCCACCTGGAAGAGCAGAAACAGGAAGTTCATGATGGACAAATCAGAGGTTTGATACCACCAAGTGTGGAAATCTGCTGTCACTAAATCCCACCCAGACCACTCCTCCCAGTGACACCAGTTCTAATGAACCCAGTAACCCGGACTGGGACGATGGAGGAGCACATTAAAGGCCATGCTTAGAGGTTTCTGAGGAAGTGGAGGACAAAGAGCAGGAAGAGGAAAAGCTGGATTTGGCTCAGCGGCGTTTGTTGACTCGTCCTGGGAGTTGTGTGTCCGTCCATGAAGAGCAGCTCAATAGAAGAAATACACTGAGGAGAGAAAACACACAAAATCAGCTTTTATCACAACAAAAATGTTTTTGTCTCTGTTAGGACTAGGAAGCATAATGCAGTTTAATATATAAAATGTTTATAAAAATGATCTATTTTCATATCCGCCCCAAAAACCCACTATTATGCAAAAAAAAAAAAAAACCTCAGAAATCTTTGCATCTGTCCTTTATTCATTCAGTTTTATTTGTTTTAAGTCAAACTTTTAAAGGCAGCATTAGGAAAAAATAAACTATATTTATAAATAAAGGACTGCAGAAATTGAAGCTAGAATATGCAATTATTTTAAAGAATGCGTCACAAAAGAGTAAAAAATACAAGAACAGTTATGCAAAAATTTTTACATTATCTTGATTATTTAATATGGGGAAAGCTGCAGTGTGGAGGATTATTACATCATTATTATGACATAAAAATCTATTTTTTTTATTAACGTGGCATATACAGGCTTCCATAGAGTCCCTGCAAATTGTATATAAGAATAGTTGCATAAAATCCTTTGAAGCCTTTGAGTGTTCAGAATTGAATTTTTAAATCACACTCATTTGTTTAAAACTGCAACACAATCACAAAATCATGTTTTGCAGAATTTGCTCAAAACAAACTTCAGCATAATCCAAGTTCTAAGTGTTCTAACTGTAGGTCGTAAAGGGTTCATCTGTTAGTTAGAACAACAACAGATTTTAGAACAAAGTGGTGTTTTTTTACTTACAGAAGATGACACCAACAAATATAACGCCAATAATTCCCATCATGATCATCATCTGTAAGAGGAACAAAAAATATGGTTTAATGGTTGAAATACTCAGGCTGCATGGTGGCGCAGCTGGTTAGCACTGTTGCCTCGCAGCAAGGAGGTCGTGGGTTCGCGTCCCGGCTCTGCGGCCTCTCTGCGTGGAGTTTGCATGTTCTCCCCGTGCATGCATGGGTTTCCTCTGGGTACTCCGGTTTCCTCCCACAGTCCAAAGACATGACTGTCAGGCTAATTGGGCTGGTAAATTGTCCTTAGGTGTGAGTGGGTGTGTGGTTGTTTGTCTCGTTCGTCTCTGTGTGGCCCTGCGATGGACTGGCGACCCGTCCAGGGTGTCCCCCGCCTCTCGCCCCTTGACCGCTGGAGATAGGCACCTGCTGCCCCGCGACCCTCTGTGGAGGACTAAGCAGTTTCAGAAAATGGATGGATGGATGGGTTGAAATACTCCTCAAACCAGAGGAAAGAGAAAAAATCCATCCATCATCCATCCATCATCCATCCATCATCCATCCTCCATCCATTATCCATCCATCCATCCATCCATCCATCATCTATCCATCCATACATCCATCATCCATCCATCCATCCATCCATCCATCATCTATCTGCCATCCGGCATTAGCTCAGTTGGTAGAGTGGCCGGTCTGGTAACCGGAGGGTCACCAGTTCAATCCCCAGCTCTGGCTGGGTTAGATTGTCGTTATGTCCTTGGGCAAGACACTTCACCCAACTTGCCTGTGTGAATGTGAGTGTGACCGTGTGTGAATGTGAGTGTGAATGTTGGTGGTGGTCAGAAGGGCCGATGGCGCAGAATGGCAGCCTCGCTTCTGTCAGTCTGCCCCAGGGCAGCTGTGGCTACAGACTTCTGTCGTAGTTTACCACCACCGGTGAGAATGACTGTGTGAATGAATAATGCAACTCTGTAAAGCGTCTTTGAGTGACCTAAAAAGCGCTATATAAAACTGATGCATTATTATTATTATCTATCCATCCATCCATCCATCATCTATCCATCCATCTATCCATACATCCATCATCTATCCATCCATCATCTATCCATACATCCATCATCTATCCATCATCTATCCATCCATCCATCCATCCATCATCTATCCATACATCCATCATCTATCCATCCATCCATCCATCATCTATCCATACATCCATCATCTATCCATCCATCCATCCATACATCCATCATCTATCCATCCATCCATCCATAGATCCATCATCTATCCATCGATCCATCCATCATCTATCCATCATCTATCCATCTATCCATCCATCCATCATCTATCCATCATCCATCATCTATCCATACATCCATCATCTATCCATCCATCCATCCATCATCTATCCATCTATCCATACATCCATCATCTATCCATCATCCATCCATCATCTATCCATCATCTATCCATACATCCATCATCTATCCATTCATCCATCCATCCATCCATCCATCATCTATCCATCCATCATCTATCCATCTATCCATACATCCATCATCTATCCATCATCCATCCATCATCTATCCATCCATCATCTATCCATCTATCCATACATCCATCATCTATCCATCCATCCATCATCTATCCATCCATCCATCATCTATCCATCTATCCATACATCCATCATCTATCCATCATCCATCCATCATCTATCCATCATCTATCCATCCATCCATCATCTATCCATCCATCCATCCATCCATCCATCATCCATCCATCCATCATCCATCCATCCATCCATCATCCAGCAATACATCCCATCCATCCATCACCCACCATCCATCCATCCATCCATCCATCATCCATCCATCCATCCATCCATCATCCATCCATCCATCATCCATACATCCATCCATCCATCATATCATCCATACATCATCATCCATCCATCCATCCATCCATCCATCCATCCATCCATCCATCATCCATCATCCATCCATCCATCCATCATCCATACATCCATCATCCATACATCCATCATCCATACATCCATCATCCATCATCCATCCATACATCCATCCATCATCATCATCATCATATCATCATCCATCCATCCATCATCCATCCATCCATCCATCATCCATCCATCCATCCATCATCCATCCATCCATCATCCATCCATCCATCATCCATCCATCATCATCCATCCATCCATACATCCATCCATCATCCATACATCCATCATCCATACATCCATCCATCCATCATCCATCATCCATCCATCCATCCATCATCATCCATCCATCATCATCCATCCATCCATCCATCCATCCATCAATCCACCATCCATCATCCATCCATCCATCATCCATCCATCCATCCATCCATCCATCATCCATCCATCATCCATCATCCATCCATCCATCCATCCATCCATCCATCCATCCATCCATCATCATCCATCCATCCATCCATCCATCCATCCATCATCCATCCATCCATCCATCATCCATCCATCCATCCATCCATCATCCACATCATCTATCCATCCATCCATCCATCATCCATCCATCCATCATCTATCCATCTATCCATCATCCATCCCCTCCTCCATCCATCCATCCATCATCCATCCATCCATCATCCATACATCCATCCATCCATCATCCATCCATCCATCCATCCATCCATCATCCATCCATCCATCATCATCCTCATCCATCCATCCCATCCAATCCACTCATCTATCCATCCATCATCTATCCATCTATCCATCCATCCATCATCATCCATCCATCCATCATCCATCCATCCATCCTCTCCATCCATCATCCTCCCATACCATCCATCCATCCACCATCCATCCATCCATCATCCATCCATCATCATCCATCATCTATCCATCCATCATCTATCCATCTATCCATACATCCATCATCCATCCATCCATCCATCATCCATCCATCCATCCATCATCCATCCATCAATCCTCCATCACCATCATATCCATCATCCATCCATCCATCCATCCATCATCCATCCATCCATCCACCATCTATCCATCCATCCATCCATCCATCCATCATCTATCCATCCATCCATCCATCATCCATCCATCCATCATCCATCTCTCACCATCATCTCCCTCATCCATCCACCATCATCCATCCATCCATCCATCCATCCATCCATCCATCCATCCATCCATCCATCATCCATCATCCATCCATCCATCCATCATCCATCCATCCATCATCCATACATCCATCATCCATCCATCATCCATCCATCCATCCATCCATCCATCCATGGAAATCTACATAAGTAAGTCAGACAGGAAATGACATCATCTCTCAGAGAGATGAACAAAAACAAGAGCTTAAAAATGAGAGAAACCTTTCAGAGGTGGATTATTTTGCATTGGGTGTTTTTAGAAATGAAAACAGGATGATCTAAAGGATCAAATTCAATCTTTCATCGAAGAAGATATTTCTAATTTTGTAACAGTTTTTATTTTCTATTCAACAAAACTTGTCAGCAAAGATTCTCCTGAGTGGACGGGTCAAACACTGGGGGGTTACATCACGTCACAGCTGGGGTTTAATTCTAAAACGTCACTGTAATCCAGATTGAGATTTTCCTTCCTCTCTTCCTCACTCCTCCTCTCCTCTAAAATAATCCCCCTCCACCTCTTCCCTGATTGGACGGTCTGGACTGCACAGCTGGAGGCGGAGCCACAACGATGCAGAAATAAAATACAGGATGGATGGATGAACATTTTTAACCATAAACCCCGTTTCAGTTATTATCAAGTATAATTAGAGTTTTAATTAAATCTCAGAAATCTAAATAAAGCAAACATCTTTTAGGATTCAGGGGTTGTAATGTGTTTATTCTATGGATTCATAGTTTGAAGGCTGCCTGCTCACCTTGCAGTTTTTCCACCAGTACTTGTTCTTGAGTGCGGCGGCGCTGCTCTCGAACTGCGAGGCTCCAGCCTGCAGGGCGTCAGCCCGATCGTCCAGTTCCGACAGCTTCTGGTCCCTCTCCAAGACTTTGTCCACGTTCACACGCATTATGTCCACCACCTGAGGGACAGAAAGGCCTGTCAGCAGCTCCATCAGAAGTGGACAATAAGATACTCTCATAATTATATGAGTTTATGTTCATTTTATTTTAAAGAAACTGGTTTCTTTATCCTAATTTCCCAGTTTAATGAGACATCAGTCCTCACCTCGTCCACCTGCGCCTGCGTCTGCTGAAGGCGTCTGTTGCTTGTCATGTTTGGAGGCGCAGCCCGAGCGCCCCCCTCTCCGTCTGGGGCTCCAGGAGCTCCTGGAGCACCTGCTGCATCTGGAGTCGACCTGCAGAAGCATCAAGCAGATCACAGACTCAAACAGGAGCCAGGAGGCTGCAAACTGAATCACGTCGTCTCTAAATGAGACAACTCATCCAACCTTCCTACAAAGAAGGAGGACCGGAGGTCAGCAGGTTTATTTACAGACATAAACAGGAGTTTAGTGTAAAAAATGTCTCATCAGAGGACATATGATTGTTAATAAAAACCAGAACATTTGATTTCATATCCAAATAGATTAAAGATGGAATTAAATTAATATATAAATTGTTCCAAAGCATGTCAAAACATTGTAAGAAAGCAAAGTTTACTGAAAAAGTTCATTTCAAGACATAAAACAAAAGGAGTTTTACAAATAAGTTAGACAGGAAAACACAGAAATGTCAATAAAAATACAAGAAGCTGCAGAGTCAGAGACTGATGCAGCTGATTCTGATGAAAACAGGAGGATTTCCTTCCCTCCCCTGTGCTGTGCAACAATTAGATCTAAAACTCTGGTAAATCTTTATTTCATTTTATCAGCTCTAGCACATGAAAATTGTTATGAAACATTGTTATAAATAAAGAAGAAGGATACTGTATTATGTTTGGAAAATGTTGATTTGTCTGACTGAACTGATCATTAAATATAAAACTATTGGATGTAAAAACAAGGATGACTGAGATAAATAAGCATCTTCACTCATATAAATGTCAGGTTACAGTTGATTTATTAACCTAAAGTCCACGATGTTTTGGGACTTTGGAGAAAAAAAACCTTTAAAAGAAAGAAATTTAGAATAACACGATCTAGATCAGCAAACTGATGAACTAAAACAGGTTTAAACTATATGGGTTCACTTTACTTGTTTTTATTTTCAAGCTCTTTGTGCTTTTTCTCTGTTGTTGGTTTTAGATAAAAAAGTGACTTATTTACTGACAAATTCCATTTCATAACTTATAAATTTAGTTGTTTTAGAAAAAAACCCCAATAAATCCAATAAAATCAGAACAGAATTCAGGTTTTTATTGTTTTTAGAACATCAGTTATTAGTTTGAATTACGTTCCTCATATAACTTAATCACATGATTATTAATTCTATTACTTTCTGTATACATTCACACATTAAATCCTCATTGTTCATCAGGATTGCAAATAAAATGCGATCTTGATGACATATTTAACATAAAAATAATAATAATTATTATTATCAGGCTATTTGATTCTCGGTTCTGAGAATTATTATTCTTATATCAACTCATGATCCATAACATCATTTAAGTGTTAAATCTAAAATTAAACCTGCAGAAATGTTAAAGGGATACTCCACCAGAAAGTGATTTTTTGTCTATTATATTCCTCATACTTAGATCGGTGGGCAAAAACAATTTGTAAACAGCCCAGTTGTTTTCCTGATCCGGCAGTACTCCTTTAGCTTTAGCTTAGCGTAAAACACTGTAAGTGAATGGTAACAACTAGCATTGTGAGAAAAAAGTCCTTAAAACTCACTCAGTAGTGATACTAATGATACTAATTCTGTTTAGTGACCTCAGTAAACATATCGACTGCAAGTGATGCAGTCCTTGCGCTGAAAGGCGCAAGGACCTGACGCAGCTGCTCCAAAGACGCCTACGTCCGTATAATACAAATACTAGCTACTAAGCTAAACCCAGCCACGCTTTTTGAAGATAATCTCTGTGCAGCTCCTGACTTTGAGTTATTTTTCATCATCTGTGAGGTTTGCAAACAACGTTCGGATACGTGTTTATGGAAGTACGTCATCTTGGAGACGCTGTGTTATGTCCTTGCGCCGTTCAGTGGAGGCTTACAGCTGCTCTTTGTCATAAAGTAGTCCCAAGTCTAAAATAGTACCTGTAATTCCTTCATGTTACTTTTTATTTTCACTTGCAGTCGATATGTCTACTGGGGTGACTAGGCAGAATTAGTATCTTTAGTATCCCTACTGAGTGAGTTTTAGCTAGTTGTTACCATTCACTTACAGTGTTTTACGCTAAGCTAAAGCTAAAGGAGTACTGCCGTTGTACCGATCGGCTCGGGGTCCTTCTCTTGCTGACAACACTACGGCAAAGCCACTCGGACAAAATACGCTGTAAATCCCTGTTCACACTGTTCTCCCACACATGTTTTGGAAAGAGTATTGCAGGTTTGTTCATAAAAACATGTTTCTGACCGCCTAAATGTTTTCTTTATGTCTGTAGTTTGTTAATAAAAACACGATGTTGTCTTTGTTTTGAAACTAAATCAAATCAACATCAGACTGTGCCAAATAAGCACAACAGTTCTCACATGTGAATGTTTTAAATGTATTTACATAATTTGCAGACCTGGCCGTTTGTATAAATGTATAATTATTCTGTATATTTCGTTAGTTCTGATGTAAATAAATCTAAAGATTCATTCAAAAATAAGTTGTAGTCCTTAATAAAGAAGGACTACAACCGCAAATGTATCCGGACCAATCAAAAGCTTCAGCGTCAACGTGCAAACGTAACTTTTACGAACGTGGTGACGTCATTCCGGTTAGTCGTACGTTCAGCCAATCAGCTCGTGCTACGTAATCGGCAGGCGCAGGCCCCGAGCCGGTCTGGCAGCCCGAGCAGATGTGGTACCTACACCGGATCAGGATAACGGCTGGGCTGGTTACTAATTGTTTTTGCCCACATATCTAACTATGAGGAGTTTGGCAGTGGCGGATCTAGAAAAAAATTAGAGGGGGGGCCAGGCAGGGGCCAGCTGCCTTTTTAAAGGGATACATTCTAAAACACTAAGCACTTAACATGGGGCCACATGGGGGCCAAGCTTGTTGTCAGGGGGGCACGGGCCCCGCCTCTAGATCCGCCCCTGGAATATGGCAATAGACAAAAAAAAAAAAAACTTTCTGGTGGAATATCCCTTTAAAAAGCAGAGTGAGTATTTATTAAACTCAATATTTCTGTGTGACTTTAACCCTTCAGTGCCTTAAAAGTTTATTAGAAAACTTTGATTTTAATAAGCAACTTATCGGCCCGTGTTAATGCAATAAATCTGATTTTACACTGAAGTGATAAAACAAACACATGAAATGCGTGCAGAATACATCAGGCTGTTTTAGGAAAGTACTAAATATGTTAAAGAGATTGAGGTCTTACACTCTAAGAAATAAAACTTTGGATTTAATTGATAAAGTTAAGGCAATCTTTTCCACAAAACTTGGTTAATTAAATGTAAAACAATAAGGTTGTGTTATTTGCAATTGCAATGGTCACGAATATCAGAAGTGAAATTGTTAATTAAAGGCAACAGCCTTTGTGCAGTTGTCACTATTTAACACAATTAATTAGAATGCACTCACACTCTGTTCATTTTATTAACACTATCACTTTGGGTTTAATTGACAATTTTAATTTAATGGCACCATTTACAATGTGCTTTGGATCTAATGAATGCAGCTTACTCTATTCAAATTTGTCAATTAATTTAATAGAACACAAGTTTGGTCAGAAACCCTGACTTTATTAACACTTTCAGGCTAACTCCACAGAACAAACTGACAATAAATGCATATTTTTAAAAGTTGGTCATTTTACCAATCATTTTTCTTAAAATCACAGCAGTCATTTGACAATATCTTTAGTTTTATAGAAATATTTTAAATTTGTCATCCTTAAAATGTTGTACTTACCAAGTTAATTCATTGATGTGATGATTCAATCCATGCTACTGAACAAACTTCCACACTGAGCATGTGCAAACTCAGGAGGACGGAGAGCCATTTAGGACAATATTTACGTTGGATTTAATTAACTGCATTTTGTTGTGCTTGTGTTGTTAATTACATTTAAAGTAATACATTAAGTTTAGAGTCCAAATTGATTAGTTCTAACATAAAACATTTACATAATACTAACAACCTCAGTGTTTCATTTCTTAGAGTGTAGAAACCTCAAAAACAAAACATCGAATATGGTTTAAAAAAAAAAAAAAAACCTTTAAAAACAGAAGTTAGTTCCATCCAACTCATCAAAGCATCTTTAAGAACTCCCTCTGGGGAAAAGTTTCTTTAACATTTGAACTAAACGTGATGAGGCTGCACCCAGCTGCTGCCTGGACCCAACAGTCAGGTTTCCAGGAGCAAAATGGAGACAGATTAGTGCAGCAGCAGCCTGACTGATGGAGATCAACATGCAGGCATTAATTCTCTCCCCTCCCCTCCCCCACATGGACCATAACTTAAACAGTCCATATCATAAATCACCTTGGAATTCTCTAAATGTGAGATCAGTCCAGGTCATGGTGCAGAATGTGTTTCTGACGCATTGGGGCTCTTTTACAGGTTGCTTTATAGATTTTTATGAGCTCAAATCAGAGCTGCAGCACACTCAGCTGATGGATAGTTGTTTTGTAGGTGAGTCAGCTGGTGAGTCATGGTCAGATTCCTGCAGAATCCTACTGCTGCAAACCGGAAACGGACAGATTTTCAAATAAAAACCTAAACAGAGCGGCCAAAACTAAAACTGTGAATAAATAAATAAAAAAAAAACTACTTTTTTCTCGTTTTAATGCGAAAACTGGTTAAAAAAAATCAACACAAATACTAGTAATTTAACCAAATCCTAAAAGAGCAAATAGAGTTTTAGAGGCGACATGAAATCAAAGAGGAATAAAAGGATACTCACATCTCAGCGGCGGGATGATGGGGATTATCTGAGAGGCAGAGGGGTGAGGGAGGGGGAGGACGGGAGGGAGAGACTTCAGATAAATAAATAGAAATATGATCAAAGCAGAGGAGGACAACGCGCTGCTTTCTTCTTCTTCTCTTGATGTCTTACTTTTCCTTTAAGCTGCAATAAAGGTAAAGGAGATCAAACTGACTCAGCTGCGGAAGAAGAAAAAAATTCTGTCCATCACATCGAAGCCCCGCCCCCACGAGCACGCGCAAACACGCACAGTCAGAGGCTGCAATATAAATCAGTTTTTAACAGGAACAAAAGAGAAGCTCGGGGTGGACTTAATGCGCATGCGCACGCGGTTTGTCCCAACTCCACAGTTAATGAATAACACGTGACCTCTCTAATAATAATAATAATAATTATTATTATTATTATAACAAGTTTTTTATTATGGATTTAATTTATTTATGAACTTATTATATCATCACACTAAAACACTTAGTTTAGATGAGGCGTGTCCACTGCTGCAGCCTCCTTTAGTCTCTGGGCTTCATGATGGTCGACTCTGAGATTCTGCAGCTGCTGCATCATTTTCCTGAAAGGGAATCAAAGAGTTTGACCTATTTAAAGGTAGAAAACTCAACTCTGAAGTGTGAAATCTGAGATAGAAACTTGAAGATCTTTCAACTTGGCTGATTCATGCGTAAGAATCAGAATCAGAGCACCTTTATCGCCAGGTAGTGAAGATTTACAAGATGCACCAAAGAGGAAAAGCCAGTGATCTTCTAAACCTGTATAGAGTGGAGTGTTGTTCAGCAGCTCCTGAGAGGTGGGAGGTTCCAGCTGAGCTGATGACGCTCTGCAGCTTGGCCCTGCTCCTGGTTGCAGCTGCAGTGAAGCAGACCGTTATGGAGGATGATGTGACGATGGATGCTTCACCATCGTCTTCAGCTGCTGTGTCGTCTGATCTGCTCCTGATAAAAAGTGATCAAAGCTGCTGTCACATCTGGATTCTTTTCTTATTAAATCAGTCACTAGAATCTAACAGTCACTGGAACCTATTCCATCCAGTTTCAGACAGAAACACATTTATCTAATCAATGCACAATCCAGCAGCTAAACACCTCACTTCTATTTGTTGTTTTCCTGCAGCATCTTGTGTTGATTTAAACACAAGCTGGTGGAGGGGAGGCCAGTGCGTGTTTCTGATGACTCAGCACAGCTGTTCCACTTCAGCAGTTTCTTTTTCCTCCTGTTTGCTGTTTTCTCTTTTTGCTTCTCGTCACTGATTTTAAGTCAAGTCGTTCGTTTTTGCAGCTCTGGCTCCTCGTCCAGCCAACAGAAAGAAACAAATGAATGTTAAATTAAATTAATGACAGGTAAAATGAACTTTTGTTATGTAGGAATCAAAGGAAATTTTAATTTTTTTGCTAAATTTTATCATTTGCATCAAACATACTTATTTGGAAAGAGATGGTTTTTAATTTCTGTAAATATTTGACCAAATAATGTCTATTTTTACTTTGCAACTAGGAGCTGGAACACCATTTTGAACATCTGAGTAAATATTTTAATTAGAAGTGTGTTGGAATAAAAGTGAAAATCGAAGCAAACATAAAAAATGTAGTAAAAAAAAAACATGCTTAAATAACAAAATCAGTAAATTTCTGGTTCTTGGGTAAAGAATCTGAATGCTCTGATGACTTTTTAATGTAAAATGACTCCAACTCTTTAACTAGCCGGTTAACATTTTAGTTTTTTTAATCTTTTTAAAGCGTTAATTAAACTTAGAAGTGAAAAAAAAAGTAGAAAAACTTGTGGGCGTTTGAAATAAAAGCCCTTATTTACCCCAAATGAACAATTAATACAAAAAAAAGAGAGAAATATCCCCATTATTTTTCATGGTTTGCATTTTAAATGATGAAACAACAACTTGACTTTCAGCGTGATTTATTCTTTGAATCTCGTGATCACACAGCTCTGCACAAGCAACCTAAACAATCACATTTCACTCACCTCGAAATCACCGCTGGGAATCAAACTCGCAGCGTTTGGTCTTTTTTTCTTCTTCTGTGAAATCTTCTTATTTTTATTTATCTGAGCCACATTTCATTTCCTGAGTTTTTTCTTTTCCTTTTTAGATTATATTCAGATAAATCTGCTTCTAAAACAACTTGTTTAAATTATAACCAAGTGATTCAGATGATGTATAATTACAATGCACTCAGTTTCATTTACATTTAGACAAAGCTCACGTAGTTCAGCAGCGAATGCACAGATGAAAATACACATCAAACACATGAAAACAACCAAAAAAATGAAGTTAGGTAACACTGACAGCAACACCACCTTAAATTTACAACAAATAATTGTAAAATAATTCTCTTAATCTTCATCTTAACACTTAGATGATCAAATGAATGTCTGCCTCTCTAGTTATAAACGTTATTGTTCTTTATTCTGCAGAAAACAGCGTATTTTCTGTTACGGTAACGTAAAAATGCAGAAAAGCTACATCAGTTTGAACATTTAACCTCTAAGAATATCAGAATGAAACCTGCAGTAAGTCCACTTTAACATAAACATCCCATAAACTCGCAAAAATAAAAAGCTTCCTCTCACACTGAAGTTTTTAATGCATTAAATCAAATCTAAAGTGAGAAAAATCACCTGAAATAAAGTGCTTTCATCAAAATTCTATTTATTTTGTGCCTTTCCAGCTTTTTTCCGTGCTATTTTTGAACCCTCATACCTACATTTAAGGCAAACCAAGCTTTATTAAGACTCTATTTTCCAGTTTTCTTAATTTATGGAACATTATTTAAATATTTTAAGAAATTCTTAAAGATCTACTGAAGTGTCATGTGCAAAGTCATTCTTTGTGCATTATTGCCTCTCTGTTTAACACTGTTGCTTCTTTATTTTTATGTGCAAATTACTTTTTTCCTGCACTAAACAAGGAAATCATTGTGCAAAATAAAATCCCCACAGTTCAGGATGTCAGGAAGGAAACTGAATTCTTATTTAAAGAGCATCTCTTTCCCCATTTTGTCTACGTGTAGTTACTGTTAGTCACCACATGAGGGCAGCAGTGAACAGATAAAGCGAATGGCTATTTTTACCTTTTCTAAAGCTTCAACATCTTTCTTAGCAATAAAAAAAAGATTTTATTTTCTGAAATATTTGAAAGCAAAGTTGGAGAATATATTTTCTGCTGCTTTTAATGAAATCTGCGTCAGTTTTCCTTTTGCCCGATTTGGTCTGGTCACATTCTCCAGGCGTTATCAGGCTGCTGGTTTTCAGAGACAATCAACACAGATAACAGAAATGGTTTAGGATGTAACTGAGTTTTTCTTCTTTGTTTTGTTAAATTTCTGTCAGCCTGGCAGGATTAGAGGAAGGAGCAGCAGCGTGTGTGTGTGTGTGTGTGTGTGTTAGGGTTTTCTCCAAGTCACAGGAGGGGTGGCAGCACTGATGCTGCAGCACGAATCACTTCTGTCAGAGTTTGCAGGAAGAGCCGGCGTCTTCCTCTCCTTCTCCTCGGAGTCGTCCATCAGCGTGATGAGAGAAGACGACCTCCTGGAATAAAGATTAATAACCAACCAACAATTAAATGATGTGCTTTCACACGATCACACTAACAGTTTAGTCAAGTCCACTAATAATCTGTTAGATTTTTCTAGGGTTGAAGGTAATTTTTTTTGCCAAATTGTCTGATTTAGAAGTTTAGAAGCCAAATAAACGAGTGCTGGACGGAGACTTATGATAATAAATAGTTCGACCTCCTTCCTGAGGACGACCTCTGCTGTCCTACCTGTCTCCGCTCTGAGTGATGAGTCTCCTGCAGGTCTCCATCTGAACATCCAGACCTCTCTTCATCGAGCACATCTCCATGTACTCGTGCAGGTGGCGGTTCATGTCGCTCTTGGCTGTGGCCAGTTCCAGCTGAGCAGGACATGATGAATTATTATTATTATTATTATTATTATTATTATTATTATTATTATTATTATCTCTGAGGCGGTTCAGCTACAGCTCTGAGCCCGGATCTGAACGCCTCACCTCTATCTGGTCGATGGTGTCCTGGTATTCCTTCTCTCTGGATTTAAACAGAGACTCGGTGTCGTTGATGACTTTCTCTATGGATTCTTCCTGCTGGGGGAATAAAACAGGTCAAGTTAAATTTGTGTCTTTCACTAAAAACCCTTTAGGAAGCAGACATTATTTTTTTATATGATCAAAATAGAGTTTATTCTTTTATTTTCCCAATAGGACTTATAGCTTGTCAGCAACTGAATTTATTTATTATTTGATTTTTAAAATTAGATTAATGTCACAAATTTGCCTCAAACCACTTCTGGGTTTAGAGCAGTGAAGTATTAGGATTAGTGTTACGGGTGGCTGTCAGAGGCAGAAGATTCCAGTCTGTCCAGTGGCTGTTCAGCACCCTGGACAGCGGCGCGCTGAAATGCCGCTCAGCTGCTGCAATCACACGGCTGTTTCGAACTTGGATTAATCAGGGCTCGTCAGCAGGCAGGTTAAAAGACGGCGGCGATCAGTACAGAAGGGGACTCAGAGCGGTACTGACATCCCCCAACTAGGCTGTGGAGTCACAGAGAGCGGCGGAGTAAAGAGACAAACATAGTGTTTGTTTTAGTGCAGGATTCTGCAGCTCTGTTAAAAGAGCCTTTTTGTTTGGTGCTTCGTTTGGAATCCTCCTTATGCTGGGCTTACACCTAAAGACTTTGACAAGATTTTGAAAAGACTCTAAAAGATTATCAGCTCACATCTAAAGACTCGGGTTAACAGTCGACTAGTCTCTGACTAAAGATTTTATAAAGACTGAATCTTGTA
The DNA here is from genome assembly GCA_006937965.1 of Callopanchax toddi. Lineage (NCBI taxonomy): Eukaryota > Metazoa > Chordata > Actinopteri > Cyprinodontiformes > Nothobranchiidae > Callopanchax > Callopanchax toddi. The sequence goes on from SSNR01000201.1 coordinate 494,936, forward strand.
GGAACACTAATTACAAGACTGCAACTAGATTATGTTAGGATTTCATTCCCGCAAAATTCCTCCCATCATGCTCTGTGTGATATAGTGATACTATATTATGTTGATATTTGAAAGAGAGTATATTTGTTCTGCTGGGCAATTCTATTTTATTTGTGGTTACACAGCGCCATCTAGTGGTGATTTTATTATCCGAGTTTTTCCTGTTGTGACGGAGAATGTCCGGGTTTTGCGTTGTCAATAAAGTTTCCCAAGATGAACGCTGGCTGGTTGTAGAATTATTCTCCCCAGCGTTTTGTGTTTCTTTATCCTCCCTTTTTAGTTGAGTGTTTTAATATCTTCTTTCGTTTCAGCAGTGCCTCTTCCTGCTTGTTTTCTGAGGGAGTGAATAATAAAACATTTTGGTAAAATCATTAACCTTGTCTCTGGAGCACTTTTCGTTAGATCCCTTTGTTTACTACTCATTGGCTGTGTCCGAATTCAAGGGTAGGATGCTTATGAGGACGCATTTCGAGGCCAATGACGTCACGGCGCCGCGACGAGTGCTATCCAAATTCGAAGGATACTCATCCATGCGCCCTCGTTCCACCCCAGTTTCGAGGATGGGTCTGGTGTATCCTCGCTATCCCAGGATGCTTTGCGTGCTGGCCGTTAGATTCTACTGGTTCATCAATTTTGCAGCAGTAGCAGAAAAAACCAGAGAGCAGTCCAGTTTTAAATGTCAGTTTTTCAAAAGATTATAAAAAGCTTGTGTTTAGGAATTTTTTGCTTCTCTTTATATGAAGTTTAATAATAATCTCTACAAAAGAGGTTTTATTTTTCATGTAATTTAAGACAAGAAATCAATGTAAGCTAGCCTGTATGCCCAAAACTGTTTTTTATTTTCAATGTTTTCTCAGTTTTGTTCTTTTGTTGTGAAACGCTTTGTGATTTATAACTGTGAAAGGCGCTATATAAATAAACTTTACTTACTAATTTTTTATGTTGATTTTACTTAATTTATTTCTGTAAAATGAACTTAAATTTTTTGTCGATTTTACTTGATTTATTTTTGTAAAGTAAACTTAATTTTTTATATTGGATTTACTTAATTTTTGTAAAATAACTTCATTTTTTTAAATGTTGGATTTAATTTATTTATTTCTGTAAAATGAACTTAATTTTTTATGTGTGTTTACTTGATTTATTTTTGTAAAGTGAACTTAATTTTTTTATGTTGGATTTACTTAATTGAGTAAATTGAACTAAACATTTTTTTCAGTGCACTGAAGACACAAGGTGACTGTTTTAATCTGCCAGGGTTTCCCTCAGGCTCCTTTTAGCTGTCGACTTCCTCATTTAGTTAAAGAGCTTAATGGTCAACAGGATACGAGCGTCATAAGTCTGAACACACACACACACACCTGCTAAACTTAATTAATGCATGAGCCTAAAAACAGCTCGTCTAAGTGGTAAAATAGCCTCTAAGAGGAAATGACTTCCCAGGATGTAGGAAAACAGATCAGGATGAGGAGGAGCTCAATCTGATCAAACTCCTGTGACAAATTCAAAATAAAGTCATGGACGTACCTCTCCCTGTGTCTCAGCTCCCAGAGCGTATCCAGGAAAATCTTCCCACAGTAGAAGAGTTTCTTCAGTTTCCTCCCAGGCCAAACTGTCACAGTCATCCTCGAACTCACACTCCCTCCTACGGCGAACACACACATTTAACGCCGCTGTGTTTCCTTTACCTTCAGAGTTCAAAGAGAAAAACACCTACAGGTGGTTCAGCATCCTCTGCATCTGCTCGTTGATCTGATTGGCCGACGTGGTGCCCGGCTCCTCGTCTTTAGCCCCGCCCCCTTCGCTCTCTGACATGCTGAGTTCGTCTCCGTCTCCACTCTTCGTCGACTGCCCGCTCGGTTTCCTGCTGCGGTGGCTCAAAGTGGACGGAGGCGTGGGGACCTGATGGAGGGGAGTCATGTAATTAAAAAAAAACAAAAAAAAACAGGAGGATTTGTGGAGGAGGTTCATCGCTGCAGACGTACCTGGAAGATGGGAATGACGTCCTCGCAGTTCCTCTGCTGGGCGACGTCACACAGGCGGGCGGTGATGTCGATACGCCGGCAGATGTCCATGTCCACCTTCATGGCCTTTTCCTGGATCTTACAGTCCAGATCGGACATGTTCTAAAAAAAAAAAAAAGGAGAAAACATCTATTGGTGACTTTTAGGATAAATCATGGAAAGGTTACATCCCCTCATATGTGAACACATGAGTTCAGAAAACCTTTTTTAACCCTCACGTGTCATTATGGATATAGTTTTTGTCCATTTTTGCTACCGTTCCCTCTCCATCACGTTGGCTGTTTAATCACATGCTTTTATAACAAAGGCTTTCTCTTGACAAGTTTTGAAATATTTTTGAAATAGACCACTGGAACTCTGGGAAAACCCCTCTGGAGCCAGTAGAGGACAAACATGTCCACTTAAAAACTGCTATAAAAACTTTTCTGTTTCATATTTTTTCAACTTCTTGGGGATGAAGATATTGATTAACTTCAGTAAAATCAAATATTAAATTATTATCAGATTTGAAACCATTTAAATGACAATTTGATAAATTATGACATTTTTTTAAAATGAAAAAAAAAAAAAAACACAAAAAAATAGTTGTTAACCATATAATCAAATGGGAGATGTTTAAAATGAGAAATATGTGAAGAATGATCCAAAATGTATTCCATTAATGAATAAAACTCACAGGATTAGATCAAACCATCCAGTTCTTGTTATTTTAAAATAATTTCTGTGAGTTTAGAACTTTTTTTAAAGATGTCAAACTTGGACCCACGTTGCTGACGAGTCCTTTGAACAGAACCAGTTCTGCTCTGAGCTGCTTGACCCGGAGAGCCAGCTCGTCTCGACACACCTCGCTCTCCTGCAGGTCCTGAAAACACACACATGTACAGAATACACAAACATCAAGTCAAACCCGGGCTTGGGACTTTCTTTCTTTCTTTCTGTGTCATTTTGTTTTTGTCTTTTATTTGACTTTATTTTTTTCTTTATTTTTATTTTTAAATCTTATCTATCTATTTAACCCTTATTTTTTGTCTTTTAGATTATTTTTTATTTATTTTTTTAATCTCTATTCTGTTGAACCTTTCTATTTTCTTTTAGATTTTTTAAAATCTTTTTTTTAATCTATCTTATATTTGTATTGGACCTATCTTTTGTGTTTTATATTACTTTTTATCTTTTTTTTATTTTTTCCATCTTTTCTATCTATTGAACCTCTCTTTTACTTTATTTTAAAATTTTTATCCATATATCCTTTATCCATTTTCTAATGTATTTCTATCTTTTTTTTCTTTTTTGTATATGTTTTTTTTTTGTTTTTATTTCTTTATGGCTTTTCTGTGCAAAAGTCTGAACGAATGCATCCATATCCAGGCCTGTTGTTCTGGCCTTCTCATGAGCCAACATAACTACATCTCTCTTTCTCTCATAGTGCGGTGGAAGGGTGAAAGAACACGAGTCAAAGTGGAGAAAGAGCTCTCATAAATGGAAGAGACAAGAGAGCGCTCACTCTGAGCATTTTTCACTGAAATATTTTTGAAATTTGTTATTTCTGCATGCAATCGCGTTTGGGGGGGCAGTCATGGAATTTGCGGGGCAATGCCCCCCCTTGCCCATGCCTACATCCGGCCCCGGTGTTCAAAGAAAATAGAAAGCAGACCATCAAAAAGTAGAAAATGAGGACAGATGACAACATAGAGCAGGTAAAGCAACAAACAGCAGTAAAAGTGAACAAGTTCATTTAAAGGCACACTATGTAACTTTTTCTAATTTTTATTTTTTTCCTTGAGCCAGTCTGTGCTAATCTGACCCTTTACAGGTTAATGAAAAGTCACTCAGCCCCATGTGCTGCTTGTGTCCAGAATACCACGTTTGTAACTTCTGAGTCTCTGGTCCGGTGTCCTGAAGTCTCACAAAGTCACGTATCTCGCGAGGGTTAGGCTAACCCAATGTGGCTAGCTGTTATGCTAGCTCCGGAGTGTGTTTAGCTCATGATTCCTGATTTAGGTGTTTCTGAGAATAAACAATGGTGCTAATGTTTTTACAACAGTGACTTAAAACGGACACTAGGGGGTGCTAAAAACAAGCCAAAACTGCATAGTGTGCCTTTAAAGCAAACTAAACACCTTAATGTTTAATGTAAAAATAATCAAGCTGATTTTTTTTGTTACTAAAATCTGACTAAAATGTTTAATGAAGTCATATTTTAAGTTAAAAAAATTACAGAATCCTTTTTATTAGGCTATGAAATGGTTACAAACCTCTTCCAGTTCAACCACTTTATCCTGCAGGTCCACCCTGGCTGTGTACTCTTCCTCCCATCTGTAAACAAGTAAACAAACAAAAAAATATGTTTTTTTTTTTACAGCGAATGATTAACAGGGTTATACACTTTAAAGCCAAATTAAAGCACTTTTCAAGATTTTCCAGCCCCTCACACTGCTGATGATTTTCGCACATGAACACTGAAAAAAGTCCATAAAAATAAAGAGTAAACAAACCGTTAAACACGTTTTCACAAATGTTTTTAAATTAAATTTGCACTAGGATGAAATAAAATATGTTTAACGAGAAAAGTCCTCTGAATTCCTACAGACATTTATCATCCCGGCAGTGTTTGTTTAAAAACCATTTCACTTCCTCCTCACATAAATGTCACTGCGCTGCTGCAACCATATCAGTTAGAGTTCCATGAGCTCAAAATAAAAAATTCAAGCTCCTGTAAGATCGTCAAGTCTGTACGGCAACATTTTCCACATCGGGTAATTTAATGTTGGACTGCAGGTTTTTGGAGAATCTTTTAGGTATCGGTTTTTCGATAATATCAGCCGATATTGGCAATATCGGTAAATATCGGTACCGGTTTTGTAATGATGACACACATGACCTTTACATATCATGCACATATTATACATCAAACTGTTCGGCTACTTCTCCTCTCTCCCAAAATGTCAAAATATAACAAATCTGATGTTTAGTTGTTGAGATATTTTTATTTATTTGGTGCACCTTGCATTAAATACTGTCTTTTAAAAAAAAAAAGAGGGCTACCACGCTTATATCGGTATTGGAAATTAAGAGTTAGACAATATCGGTGAAAAAGCCAATATCGAGCATCCCTACTTTTAACCAATCAACTGCCAGTTTCACATAAAACAAAAACCCTCAGATTTAGGAATCCTAATAAAGAATCCTGTTATAAGCAGTAAAATCAGAGCTGCTCTGTTCTCAGGTGGATGGGATTTCATTTCCAGGTGAGATAAAAGGAGTGAGGAGTTCATTTCTGCAGCTTTAAGACCAAATCCACCTGAGAAGTGACTCCTCCCACTATTATGTTGGAGTTACATAACACACCTTACGTGGATGCAGAACATGCTCCATCACTTCCTGTCCTAATAAAACCTCAGAGGTCAGAGAGACGCTGCAGAGCTTCTGATTGTTTGAACTGTCTAATTAAAAGGTCAGATCAATATATCTGACCATTATGGGAGCAGTGTGACATTTGGGCAGATTGATCGCTTCTAAGATTTACCTCTGAGTAAAATAAAAACTCATGCAATCGTAACATTTATTAAATCAAATAAAAACGTAGACTTTCTGGATTTACTGACCTTATTTCCATATTTTCGACATTTTACGCATCAGTCAAACTCCTGTCTTTGTTGTGCAAGTTATCAGAAAACATGCAGAATATTTTTGCAGTGACAACAGTTAAATCAACCCTTTAACTTCCACATAACGGGGAAAAAACAATAAAAAGTTTATTTTTTTAGTTATTTTTTGCATATGTGGGGCAGAAAGGATCATAATATAATGTAATATTAATGAAAGATGACATTACTAACATGCATGGTAATAAAGTTGAACCTGTTAATCAAACATCTTCATGTTTTTTTAAAGGATTTTTTTAGTTTAGTAGTTTTTTTTCCAGTTAAGTTCAGGTCATGAATCAGATATCAGGACTACAATCACCTGGTTGATCGACCAGAGGGTTAATTTACAAATAAAATTAAATAAAAGATAAAGTGGCACTTTGGTGTGACTAAACATAGAGATATAGCAAAGATGGTGTAAAAAATAATCCGTTTTTAAAGAGAAGGAGCTTGTTTGCATCTATTCAGATATCAGAGTCTGGGTCAGGACCTGCAGCTGGTCTCCTGCAGGAGGAGGAAAAACAAAAATAAAGGAAACAAATCATCTCTAACTAGCTGATCTGAAAGAACAAATGGAGGATGTTTTATTTTCAAGGTCATTCTGATGAGAAACTGTAAATGTGTATTCTAAGTGCCAGAGATCAGGCCGATGTCCTTGTCACTGTTTTAAAGTCTCAACACGTGGCGCTGCAGAGAGGCTGCTGATTAAACTGAACGCCCGGCCGCCGGCTGCATCGTCACCGACCACATCACACGGGCTGGATGACGCAGGACTCCTTACAGTATACAGGAGGGCTGCAGACTGAGCAGCGCTCTGATAAGATCAGACTTGAACATTTCTGCAGAAACTACAGCAGAATGGCTGAAGCATCTCTTCTGTTTTAATAACTGATGAACAGCTTAAATGAATGCACTCATCTGTCTGTCTGCTGTGCTTCTGCTATAATAAATGTGAAAAGAAACCCAACTCAAGTTTTCTGTGGAACTCCTGCCATTTTCTATTGGAGTTTATGTTGCAGGTGGACATTTTTAGGGCTTCTTGTGCAAAAAGTCTAAATCTATTGGCTTAAACTATATATTATTTATTGTTTTGATGGAGAAATATAACTATTCTTACCGCCACTGTTCTATTTAGAGATGTTTAGGAAACTCGTGTCCAGGAAATGTCACACCAGTCCTGTTCTCTGAACTCTACATTGACTATTTTATGCACTGGAATTTAAATGATGTGGTATTTAGTGCCTGTAATGGAATTTATAATTTTCTGCTATCAAAATAATGATAATAAACAATTAATGGGCGTTTTGTGATGAGATTTTTCTTCGTTAACATGAAGGAAATCAATAATGGTTTGAATGATTTGTTTCTGTTTCTAGAGACTCCGCCTGCTTTGAGTGATGTCATCAGTGGGCGTGGTCTTTTTCTGTAGGGATATAACTTCAAAAATGACCAAAATATCCCTTAAAACCAGCAGCAAAATGAATGATGAACAATGAAGGCAGGTGAAACATGAAGTTAAGTTCAGGCATCAGGAATTTATTTGTCACGTACACAACCATACACAATATGATATGCAGTGAAATGCTGGACGCCTGCCCGTAAAATAAAACAACACAAGAATAAAAATAACTACCTATTTAACAAGATGAAAAATGAAGCATAAATATTAAGAAGATTAGAATATATGTGATTATATGTGAATATATAAGATTAAAATATAGAAGAAAATGAGACAAATATGAAAAACATGCTGTACAATAATGTAGGAAACAAAACAAACAGGATCCTTGTGTGGAAGTGAAGAGGTGGAAATGTACAGGTGGTGTGCAAGTGTCTTGTGTCATATTTACAATGAACAAAAAAGAAAACGTGCAAAACTAGATCAGTACTGTGTGTTGATGTGACTGAGTGACCGGATCGCCTGAGGGAAGAAGCTCCTCAGTTTTTCTGTTTGTCTTCAGGGAGCAGAATCGTTTTCCTGACCTCAGAGAGAACAGTCCGTTGTTGGGGTGGCTGAGGTCCCTCACGACCTTTCTGGCCTTGGTCCAGCATCGCTTGCTGTAGATGGAGTTCAGGTCAGGGAGCTTGGTGCGGATGATGCGCTCAGCTGAACGCACCACTCTCTGTAGAGCACGTCGGTCCTGCATGGTGCTGCAGGTTGTTTCCTGTCAGGATGCTCTCTGTGGTGCAGGTGTAGACATTCAGGAGTACTTTGGAGGGCAGTCTGAAGTCTCTCTGAGGTAGAAGAGACGCTGTTGAGCCTTTTTTTTTTACCACGGTGTTGATGTGACAGGACCATGATAGGTCCTGCCTGCGTGATGTGGACACTGAGGTCCACTCTCTCCACTGGGCTCTTGTCGATGACGAGGGTCTGGTAGGTCCAGAATTCTCAAATTGTACCGCCTGCAGGACTGATACATGACTTGTGATTTCCTGCAAAACTCTGCAAAGCATTGCTTGTTCAGCCTTAGTAAAAAACATACAAAAAGTACCAGTTAAAATTGGCTGAGATCCAAACCAGGGCTTTGCCTGATTACCTGAAACCCGATCATCAACTGACCGCAAACGGGGAAAAGGTTTTTCTTTGCAGGAAGTTGATAAGAACACACAAAAGGCAAAGTGGCACCAAGACATACAACACATGATGGTTAAATAAATAAAAACTTTCTCTACTTTTGTCTCTCGCTGCAGTTTGAGTCATTTCACCTCCACAGGCTTCAGGAAGTAATCCTGATACAATAATTATATTTGAGGCTTGTTTTTATTATTAGGTGGGACAAAACCCCATAAAAACAGAAAGGAGTGAATTTGTCTTTCTGCATTTTCTGTTTTATTAGGACCAAACAGACTAGAAAACTAGAGATGGAATGAGAGAGAGAGAGAGAGAGAAACAGGGTGAGCGAGATTAACATGAAGAGGAGACAGAGGGAGATGGCAGGCTGGGTTACATCACCGCTGCTTGTCACAGGCTGTGCTGCAATGCAGGTAGCAAAAGAAAACTCAGCAGGGAGAGGAGGAGGAGGAGAAAGGGGAGGAGGAGGAAGGGGAGGGGGAGGAAAAGAAGTAGGAAGTGAAGGATATAAAGGAACAAAGCAAGAAACTCTTTCCCAGCAGGCTGATCCTTTCAGATGCAAATTTATCATCACATGACAATTGTTCAATTTTCTTTAAAACACTAAAATAGTTATAATTATAAACTGAGCTGATTATAGATTAGATTCTATTAATAAATAAGACACATTATTGTTGATCTAACCAGCTTCGAGATGTTGAATGTAAACAAATGTTAAATTATCTAGATAATAAAACATAAATGTTTTTTTTTAAACTGTGAAGTTCTGCACCAGTTTATGATCACAGCTGGTGAACACAACTCCATGTTTAAAATTATAAATTAAACCAATAATAAAAGTTTGCAAAAAAAAAAGTAATGATCTTCTAAAAAAAAAAAAAAAAAAAA
>SSNR01000201.1:504115-517616 GCA_006937965.1 Callopanchax toddi
TAAAAAAAAAAAAAAAAAAAGGCCAATAAGAAACCCAGAAATCTGATTTTTACTGTAAATATATTTTGGGTCCCTGAATGCACCATCTCCAAGCAACAATAAAATAAATCTGACACTTTACTTGGTTCATGAACTCACCATGTGCACTAATTTATACCAGCATGGAGTTTCTACGTGCACATTCTTAGTTTCAGGATCATAATTAAAGGATAAATTCAGAACTGTATTTATTTATTTTAAAAATGTATTCTTTTTATTCTTTAAAATAAACAGGCAGTTCAGAGCTGCACAGTGCAACCAGCAGCTGTGTTGACTTTGTTTTGTTTCTGCAGACTTATATCAACTCTCATCTTAGAAACGTCATAGCAATTAATGCAAACTTTATTTAATAGGCTTTTTACACCATCATAAATAACACAATAAATTATTTACATCTAATTTTGTGTTTATTTGCTGCAAAAAAAATAGCTGTGGGGAACTTCTAGTTACAATTTCATAAAATGCAGTTGGAATAACCTTCAAATTGTGACATTTATGATGTAAATGTTATTAATTCTGAACTGCTGTATTTAAAAAAAAATTAATTTGTGTTTCTCCAAACTGAATCTGTTCAAAGAGCCATCAACAACTGGTAGTTGTTCGTAACATTTCCACAAAAATATCAATAAGAAACCTCAAAAAAGGCTGCAAAGACAGAAGGGGAACGTTAAAGCTGAGGATTATGGGTAATGTAGTATTTAGAGCCTTTAGAACAGAAATAGGCGCATTAATAAATAAAAGCTAACCTAAATGAGGTCAACAGGATGACTGAGCGTCCTGCTGCCTCTGAGATCGATGAGGACGAAGGTCTGTCCTGGAAGCTTCCTGCATCAGCAGGTCCTGACAGGTCGGCGCGTTTAACTCAGCGCCGTAATGGATGTTAGTGCAAACGTCAGGAAGAGGTGACAAATAATTCACCTTCCTAAAATTCATTTAGCCTGATTCCTGTGCAGCCAGGTCAACACACTTACACCGTTGACTTTGATGCTTTTATTTTTAAACCTCCTCTCCAGACGGGCTGACCTTAACGACCTCTTTAAAGCTTCTCAGAGATGAACTCCACAGGGAACGCCACATCAGCTGACCTCGCTATCAGTTTACAGCCAAATCAATCAAACCTTTAGTGGAAATAAGGAGAGCGTCTGCACCAACATTCACACAGAAAGGAAGCTTCTTATGGACTTTATGTAAAGATTCTGAAGCAGAGAAATGATTCATAAAGCCTATAAAGTGAATGAATGCAAACTGCAGTTTTTGAATGAGAATTCCACATTAACTGGTCGTAAAACTTTTGAAGGCAACAACTGTAATCAAGTGTTCACGTCATGCACTCTAATACAGAACTGTTTCAATTCAGGAGGGGTTTCCAGCATGAAAAAGGTCAAAGGTCAGTCAGGATTATCTGGTGTTTGTTTAAGCACACCCTACCCTGAAGGTCTGCAGTGCTTTCGTTATTCTGGGTTCTTTTGTTCTTGAATTTCTTTAAAATCTAGAATGACATATTGGTTTTTGAGATCGTTTAGCCTGCCTCATGTTGTCTTTTGAGGTATTCTGCTGGTTCTTGAACTCAGGAGTTAAGATGAACTCCTTTCTTTCTTTCTTTTACTCATGAGTAGGGATGTACCGATACCACTTTTTTCAAAACCGATCCGATACTTAAATCTGAGTACTCGCCGATACCGAGTACCGATACTTCTACCACACAAAAAAATGCAACAAATTGGAATGCAGGTTTTATTTTTTCTTCTCTGCTTTTTACAACAAATGACTGAGTTAGATTAAAAAATAAAATATATTAAAAAATGATCACAAAACTAAAATATAAGGTGAAAAATAACCATTTTCTGTGATTTCACAGTGAAATTATTGCAGTTTTCCACATTTTAACCAAATAAAATGAACTATTTGGCACCATCTCCAGCTCTCAACCCACACTGTTCCTCTTTAGCTCAATAGCTCCCCCTAGTGTTCAATATAGGAAACTACAGCAGAAATCACAAGTCACAGACAGTGAAGCCACTGGTATCGGGTAACTTTAACCGATACCGATACCGGACCGATAGTTTGTTACCGATACCAATACCGATACCGGTATCGTGCCGATACCGACACCAAGAAATAACATAATTTTGACATTTTGACAAACTTTTGCTCCAGCTCTTGGTTTCCTACCTCTTCTTGTACTCGTCCCGTTCCCGCTTCACCTTGGACAGCACGTTGTACAGAGCTCTGATCTCCGGGGTGATGGTGTCGATCTGGACCCCCACGCCGTCCGGCTGCGTCCAGGAGACTCCGGGCCCCGTGGCGCACGAGCCCGTGCCGAAGCGGCGCGCGTGGTTGAAGGACCAGATGGTTCCGGGGATGAAGCGCGGCGGCGGCGGGAGCGCGCTGCTGCTGCTGTGCTTCTCGTTGATGTTGGTTCTGGTCGGACTCAGACTGGGACTGGGGGGGACACCGGTCAGGTTGGAGTTTGAATCCATGTATTTGTTGTCGAACTGAGGTGGGGGGTTCAGGCTGGGGGAGAGGAGCCCCCCGGGCAGGTAGGCCGAGTTGTTTGCGTTATGGAGCGGGATGAAGTTCGGTCTGGTTGGAATGGGGCCTATGAATCCAGTCTGGACCCCCACGTTTTTGGTCAGGGGCCTCTGGTGGCCCTCTCCTGCGCCGCTGCTCTCCAGAGCCTGCTGCAGCTGCTTCTCCAACACCTTGTTCCTGCGCTCCAGCTCGTGCACTTTGGCCAGAAAGCAGCGGAAGCGCAGGTTCAGGGTCTTCAGGACGCTGATGTTGGAGCCCAGGTCGTTGCGCAACGCCGTGGCCGCAGGGGGGACCCGGTGCAGGTAGGCCAGGCCGGATGCCGGTGGCAGTGCGCCCAGATCCAGCCCGGAAAAAGGATCAGGCCCAAATCCACCGTTATCCCCCAGGAAATAGCCTGGATCAGGGAGGGCTGGCTCGGTTTGTCCCGTCAGGTGGTGATGCTGCTGCGGGGCCAGGAAGCCGCTCTCCCCCAGGACAGGATTCATTCTCGAGTAGGAAAATCTGAAATGCTCGAAATCCGGCATGAACCCAGACTTTTAGAGGTTCCGCTCCCAGATAATTCGGTGTCAACAAACAGGACTCAGAACCTCCAGGCTCTGTTTTTAATCAGACTTTTCTTCTGCGTTGCCCAGATCCTCTTCAGCCGCAGAGCTGAAAGTCAGACAGCGCGTTTTAGTTCAAATAGCAGCAAATGGTAAAAAACAAACAAACATAAAAATATAAACATCTAATGCTTCTTCTAATTTCAGGCTACAGATGTCATCCTGCAGTTACTTTTATGCAGCTTTTATGGAGAGAAAGAAACGCAGGCAGATGCGACGCGCACACGCCTCATTTAGAGCTATTTTCTCCACAGTAAAGCCACAACGAAACGTTATTTCTCTTAAACCAACATGGACTCAACGTACCTGTCAGTCCGAGCAGGAAAACTCTGAATCCGGGTCCAGTTTAGGAGGTGAGCCCGGTAGGAGCGGCGGCGCAGAGCGGAGCTCCGAATAAACACCAGAATGACTGCGGCGGTGCTTTACCGTAAAGCTTCTAAAGGAGGGGCAACGAAGGCTGAACGGTACCGTAATACATAAAGTAGAGGGACACTCACTTTTAAGGAAAATATTTATTTAATGAGGTCTCTTCATAGGAACTATTTAATGGATCGTGACAGGCTAACAAAGTGTCTTAAAAATGTATAATCTCAAACATTTACTAGCAGTTTATGTTGATATTATTTTATAGCTTGTACATTTCCATGTTTTTCAAGTCAAATTGTAAAATTTTTGCCAAAAATGCAACTAATTTCTACTGGAAACAACCACAAATAAACAAGGCAGTAATGTGAAATTCAGTGTGGTGAAAAAGGTTTCTAAAATAATAAACTGCTATGAGAGTTTAGAGTAGTTTTAACTAGTATGTTTCTCCAAACTGAGGCTGTTCTAAGAGCTAAATCAGGTCAGATATAAATTGTTCAAAATATCTGAACTATACCTTTAAAAAGACTCATTCATAGGGGCGGGATCAACAGTTGTCAATCAAACTGTCTTCACATGCTATTGGACAGCGCTAGGACCAATCAGAGCCGTTAAGCAACAACTAGAACAAGCTGGTAAATTAAACTTTTACCATATCCCAGAGGTCGTGCTAGACTTTTTTTTATTGTCCGTCATTTTGACTGACAGGGTAAAAAACATCCAGTCATGATTTATTTTTATCTATTAATTTTTAAAAATATGATAATGACATTTTCAACAATAAGTTCAAACCTGGGGAGTGGGCGGTCTGGGATTTCCGACTTGGGATGCTGCCTCCGCGACCTGGACCCGAATCAGCAGAAGAAGGTGAGGCGGTATCGTTCCCGTCATTACACACAGCTGCAGCCGCTACCGGTGTCATTTTCACTCTACGTAGCCCGATGGCGTGTGCCCAAACACACACAGGTGTGTGAATTGTAATCTGTCAAAATGACGGAGGGCCTTAAGATTTGTCCATCAAAGTAAAAAAAAACGGTAAATGACGGAAAATATTCTGTTAACGCGACCCCTGCTGTATCCTGTCGGCAAAGCGGCCAAAACATAATTTTTCAAAATAAAAGACTTAGGGGCCTCTATCTGTTCGCATCTTAAAGAAAAGCTCAAATCTAAATCGTCCAAAGTTGATGACAAAACCATTTTAAACAAATGTGGTTCCCGAGCTGCCGCCATGTTTAATTTCAAAGTCGAAGCTCTGCCGTCATCGGCTAATCCCGCCCACCAAACCGTTAGAGCATTGTGATTGGCCCGGTACCAGACTGACCGGACCAATCAGTGGGCTGTGCAGGTTCCAGTGAAGCGTGCCTAGACTAAAGTCTGCAGAGCAAGACGGACGGTCTAGTTCACTAGGCTAGCACTTTGTAACTAATCTGTTTCTCTGAACTGAGGCTGTTCATGGATCTACAACAGGTAGAGTATTTATTACAAAAGTTCCACAGAGCCCTGCTTTATAAGATGTACATCATCACTTTTAGGGTATACATTTTTTTTAAGAAGCCATCTTTGGTAGTTGGATTGGGACAGCGTCTGCAATTTAGCACAAAAACAAAACAACTTTTTATGGTGTGGAAATCTAAGGGTTAAGGCTGAAACCCCCCAGCTTTTCTTTTAAACTGAGACAATCTTTTAGTTAGGATAAAGCGCTTTAAGAATGTCAGCTTTTCTTCTAAAATTTATTGGCATACCATCATCATCTTCATCTTCTGCAATCTTCATTTTTGAGTCTCATAATTGTATCCTTTAAAACAGTCAACTAAATATGTCAAAGGTCCAGATCAGCATACATGACCCGGTCCTCGGTCCAGGGGGAGGGGGGTGTAGTCAGGCCCCCGCGGTCTGGACTGGCTCTGGGTCTGGATCCTGACCGCGGTTCACCTGTTAGTGACCTCTACTTTAAATTTAGAATTATTTAGGGTGAAGCAACGTGATAAATAAAGAGACGTCTCATAAAACAGAGGACTTTATTAAATGACGTGAAAAGCCGTTCCAGCTCAGTGATGGATGTTCTGTATCCTCAGCACCAAACTGAGTTAGTCAAACGTTAGCTTGATCCCAGGTCAGACAAACGTTACTCTTTGGAGGACATGTGATGCACCAGGTCACACACACGGTGGCTGTAGCCAAACTCATTGTCATACCTGCAAGGAAAACAAACGTGCTGCAGCGTTTGTGGTAAAGATGACTAAAAACAACTCAACGTTCATAAATCTATACCATTAACCATAAAAATGACATTTTCTCATTAAAAAAACAACTTCTATTACTTTGTATTTTTGAAAAATGCTGCTGAACTTCACATAAACCCACCATGAAATCAACTTGACAAAGTGGTCGTTCAGCGCGATCCCAGCGCCGCCATCAAAGATGGAGGAATGGGAGTCACTGTTAAAGTCTGAGGACACAACCTGAGCAGAAAACACATTTAAAAACAGAGAAGATTAAACAGCTGTAAAGTCAGGATGGTTATAAATGTGCTGCCATCTGCTGACGACCTCACATCCTTTAAAATAAAGAGACTCGGTTTTCTACCTGATCTTCTGTGAATCCCAGAATTCCCTTCATTGGTCCGTCTGCAGCGGCTCTAACAGCCTTCTTGATGTCATCATACTTAGCCTGAAGGAATGCACAAAAATGATCAAGGTTCAAATGTTTATAATGAAACCTCAGAAGAAATGACTTAAATTAGTTTATCTCCTCACTTTGCCAACATAAAGAAGTGTGATCATTTGTTACAGCTTACAGCTTGTTGCATGGATTTTTGTAAGGACTTTTATTTTTAGTAAAAAACTATTGATGCATTTTAAATCCGAGACCTTTATGGCAAAAATGTGTGTCAAAATTAAAAATGAGGCCAGTCCTGCACTAAACCATTAAACCACTTTCAGGATTTTTAACCCTTTAAATGTCAGTTAATATATTTAAATTCAGTTTTTATTATTAGTTTCTATATACTTAACAAATTAAGGCTTAGAAAAAGTGATTTTATTGCTTTAGTATTAACTTTAGTATTTCTTAAAAATAACTAAAATAATTCAACTTAAAATTTAAAGAGCTAAAATCCTGAAAACGATCAAATGTTTGTTAGTTTTGAGCAGGGCTGAAGCTGCTTATAAAGATAATGAGAAAATTATGAATATATGATCATCTTATTGCATATTTTGCGTATTTTTGGCCTCAAAAGTGTCAAGAGGGTAATAAATTTGAGGACACAAAGATTAAATTACTAGAATATAAAAAACATTAGAAAGAAATTAAATTTTTTTAAAGCATTTTTTTGGAACTTGACATTTTAGTCAGATTTACTAAGAATTTTGAGCTGAATGTTTAGTTGAAGAAACTGTTTTTGTCCAACGCATTAGGATTTCAGGTTGAACCATATGACTTACAGGCTTCCTCAGACGGACAGTCAGGTCAATGACAGAGACGTTGGGGGTGGGGACCCGGAACGCCATCCCAGTCAACTTCCTGTTAAAAAAATGCAATCTTACAGTAATATGGCAGAACTGTTGGCTAAATCACTGGTTATAATAAGTTCAGAGAATCAACATCAAGTACTTTGGTCTGTGCTGGTGAAGCTTCCCAGTCTGGTTGATGTTTTTAAATTCAAGAGGGGCGTGTCCTAGGCCGGATGTAGGCATGGGCAAGGGGGGGCATTGCCCCCCCAAATTCCATGACTGCCCCCCCAAACGCGATTGCATGCAGAAGTAACAAATTTAAAAAATATTTCAGTGAAAAATGGTCAGAGTAAGCGCTCTCTTCCGTTTGTCCTCATTCAAAGTAGCTACTGATGAATGACACAGAAAGAAAGAAAAACAAAAAAGAACAAAGGAAAACAAAACGAACTAAAAAAACACAAAAAAGAACAAAAAAACACAAAAAGAACAAAAAAACCCACAAAAAGAACAAAGAAAAACAAAACGAACAAAGAAAAACAAAACGAACTAAAAAAACACAAAAAGCAAAACAAAAAACACAAAAAGAACAAAAAACACAAAAAGAACAAAAAGCACAAAAAAGAACAAAAATAACCAAAAAGCAAAACAAAAAACACAAAAAGAACAAAAAACTAAACACAAAAAGAACAAAAAAACAAAACACAAAAAAGAACAAAAAACACAAAAAGAATTAAAAAACAAAACAAAAAAACACAAAAAGAACAAAAAAAAAACACAAAGAAGAACAAAAAATACAAAAAGAACTAAAACCAAAACAAAAAACACAAAAAGAACTAAAAAAACAAAACAAAAAAAAAACACAAAAAGAACAAAAAACACAAAAAAGAACAAAAATAACAACAAAAACAAACAAAAAAACAAAAAAGAACAAAAAAACACAAAAAAGAACAAAGAAAAACAAAACGAACTAAAAAAACACAAAAAGCAAAACAAAAAACACAAATGAACAAAAAACACAAAAATAAAAAAAAACAAAAACAAAAAAAAACAAAAAAAAAACAAAACACAAAAAGAACAAAAAACAAAACACAAAAAAGAACAAAAAACACAAAAAGAATTAAAAAACAAAACAAAAAAACACAAAAAGAATAAAAAACACATAAAAGAACAAAAATAACCAAAAAACAAAAAACACAAAAAAGAACAAAAAACTAAACACAAAAATAACAAAAAACTAAACAAAAAAACACAGGAAAGAACAAAAAACACAAAAAGAACTAAAAAACAAAACAAAAAACACAAAAGAACAAAAGAAACCCCACAAAAGAACAAAAAACACAAAACAGAACAAAAACACAAAAATAACTAAAAACAAAACAAAAAACACAAAAAAGAACAAAACAAAACAAAAAACACAAAAAAAGAAAAAAACACAAAAAAGAACAACAAAAAAACACAAAAAAGAACAACAAAAAACACAAAAAAGAACAAAAACCCCAAAACAAAACAAAAAATAAACAGATGACTGCAGCCTCAACAGGGCATCAGCCAGTGTCCTACTTGTGCCGGTCCCAAGCCCGTGTAAATGCAGAGGGTAGGGATCAAATATATAAATAAATATATGGATAGAGGAACTGATATGATGATGGCGTAGTTTTGATGCATTTAAGGGATTGGGGGGATATGATGACCAAAACATTCTTAGCATGTCCAGACTGGCCCCCCTGATGTTCTACCTGCCCCCCTTAATAGGGCTGGCTAGATCCGGCCCTGGGCGTGTCTAAATCAGTGTTAGGATGTGGAGTCTATGGAGATACTTGACTTTCACCATTGAACCAAATGAACAAAAATACATCAACTAGGAAGATTTTCTATTTCCAGTTGCAGCTGCCCCTCTGGACCTCCCTCTGTGTGACCAGAGGAATAAAACCGTACCCGTTCAGCTCAGGGATCACTTTACCGACGGCCTTAGCGGCGCCGGTAGAGGCTGGGATGATGTTCTGGGAGGCGCCGCGTCCGTCCCTCCACATCTTACCCGAGGGACCGTCAACGGTCTTCTGAGTGGCGGTGACAGAATGGACCGTGCTCTGGAACGAGATAATAAATCTGATGTTTGTAGCACCAGTTAAAAATGAAATAGCATCCTCCGTGTTTTACATTAGGTCATGTTTTCTTTGGTTTTTAGTGGGTTTACCATCCAAAACTGATCTCCAGGCATCAATTTATTTTAAAATCTACGTTGCATTTAAAATATTCTGTCATCTTTTCCATGAAACTCGACTGACGGAGTCGTTTTAGTCAAGATTTAAAATGTTCTTTTTACCATGAGACCTTCAACGATACCAAAGTTGTCATTGATGACCTTGGCGAGGGGAGCCAGGCAGTTGGTTGTGCAGGAAGCGTTGCTAGAAAGACAGGGGGGGAAAAAATGACTAAAAATGACTGTAATGTAGATCAGGTGTACCCAGTATGCTTCAATATTTAAAATATCTCATATTCAAATCAGAAGAGCGATATTTAATCAGATACTCACCTGACGATCTTCATGGAGTTGCTGTACTTGTCTTGGTTGACGCCCATGACGAACATGGGCGCGTCAGCACTGGGAGCAGAGATCACGACCCTTTTAGCTCCGCCCCTCAGGTGAGCCTAAAACAGGAGACTCGACTTTATGCCTATTTATCATTTATCAAGTTTAAATAACATAAACAGTTAAAAAACTCATCCATCTTCCATGAATGAAACTAGCCTGAGAAAATAACTTACAGAAGCCTTCTCCATGGTGGTGAACACACCAGTGGACTCCACCACGTAGTCTACACCGGCATCTCTCCACCTGATGTTAGCCGGGTCCCTCCTGTTTTACACATAAAGGAAAGGTGTATGGAAGGAATTGCATTTAACCTCTACAAAGTGACGGATACGTACTCGTGGAAGACCATGATACGCAGGCTGCCAATGAGCAGCTTGCCACCTTCTGTCTTCACCTCTCCGTGCTTCCAAGGACCATGAGTGGAGTCGTACTTAAACATGTAAGCCTGAAAGTCAAACACAAGTTGATTTTTAGTTGAAGAATCAGGATGCTAAAGCTTCACTTTGGTCTGCTACCTGATCCACAAAGCACCACACCATGCAGGGCCGGATCTAGCCAGCCCCACTAAGGGGGGCAGGTAGAACATCAGGGGGGCCAGTCTGGACATGCTAAGAATTTTTTGGTCATCACACCCCCCCAATCCCTTAAATGCATCGAAAACTACGCCATCATCATATCAGTTCCTCTATCCATAGATTTATGTTCATATTTGATCCCTACCCTCTGCATTTACCCGGGCTTGGGACGGCACCAGTAGGACACTGGCTGATGCCCTGTTGAGGCTGCAGTCATCAGTTTATGTTTTGTTTTGGGCTTTGTGTTCTTTTTTGTGGTTTTTTGTTTTGTTTTTGTTTTTTTGTTCTTTTTGTGTTTTTTGTTCTTTTTTGTTTTGTTTTTGTTCTTTTTTGTGTTTTTTTGTGATCTTTTTTTGTTTTGTTTTTGTTCTTTTTTGTTTTGTTTTTTGTTCATTTTGTGTTTTTTGTTCTTTTTTTGTTTAGTTCTTTTTTGTGTTTTGTTTTGTTCTTTTTTGTGTTCTTTTTTGTGTTTTGTTGTTTTTGTGTTTTTTGTTTTGTTTTTTTGTTGTTTTTGTGTTTTTTGTTTTGTTTTTTTGTTCTTTTTGTGTTTTTTATTCTTTTTTGTGTTCTTATTTTGCTTTTTTGCTTTTTTCTTTTGTTTTTGTTCATTTTGTGTTTTTGTTCTTTTTTGTGTTTTTGTGTTCTTTTTGTGTTTTTTGTTCTTTTTGTCTTTTTTGTTTCTCTTTCTTTCTGTGTCATTCATCAGTAGCTACTTTGAATGAGGACAAACAGAAGAGAGCGCTCACTCTGACAAATTTTCACTGAAATATTTTTAAAATTTTGTTATTTCTGCATGCAATCGCGTTTGGGGGGGCAGTCATGGGATTTGGGGGGCAATGCCCCCCCTGCCCATGCCTACATCCGGCCTGGCACCACATCCTTCATGCTCCTCCTGCATGACCCATATAAATGGATGTTGGATCAAGAGATTAAAACTTATCAAAGCTTTGACATTTGCTGATGACATCATATCTTGATGAGTGTTAAAGATCAGACTGATTCTCCTGAAAAAGATGACTAGGTCACTCACCATGTAGTCAAGGTCAATAAAAGGGTCATTGATGGCCACAACCTCCACTTTGCCTCCTGTGACAGCAGCTCGGGTCACCAGACGGCCGATACGTCCGAATCTGAAATCCATATGTGGAGAGAAGTCAGCGAGCACGACGTCACGCCTGATTTATATTTCTTTAAACTTGCATTGAACTTTTATTTAACCATCTCATAAAAGAATTATACAAAAATCAGAGAAAAATGTATAGCTTTGATAAATTGAAAGTTTTTTGACAAATTAAACATCTGATTAAATTAAGTTCTTTTTTAAGAACATCATAAAGTTGACCAAAACTCTATTTATGACCAGCAGGTGGCACCAGATCCCAAACTAAAACAGTCACAGCAGCCAACCAGTCCATAAAAGTCCTAAAGACTTAAAGGATAATGATGTTCCCGCAGTAGACACCAAACGCCTGTAATATGGCAGCTATGGACCCCACCTCAGAATGTAAGGACACAATAATACCAGTTAAATAAAATACAGAATTAGAATTTAATAGAAGAAGAGGTTCAATTAAAGCATTATGAAGCAAATCCAAAGAAAAGCATAAAACTGATTTGGACTTAATAACTTTTAGCTGATTATAACAAGATTAAATATAAAAAAAACATACACAATTTAATCATTTCTTTTTGCGTTGCAAAAAACAAAGACTCAAAAAGTTTTGTCCTCTTTGATATGGTTTGTCTCATCGGTCGAAGTCTGAACAGCGGTTAAAATCCCTGACTTTGTGTTCCTAAAGATGGATTTTCTGTTCGCTCACTTTGGGTTTCATTAATCAATTAAAGCAATTAGAGTTGTTATCTGAGGAAGTGTTTTTACTCTCATCTTCTGCATGATAGTGCAAGAAAAACACTGAATGCTTTGAATGAATCTGTTAATCGTTCAGTTTTCCTTTGGTTATTTGGGAAAGCACCAGGCCAAAATGGACCACAGCCCATCCTTTGTGTCTGAGTTGCTGCTGGCGCTGGCTCCAATCCAGGCTCAGAAAGCAGAAATCTCCCAGCAGCAGCTGCTTCACGACGACCTCCAAGACTTAGCAGCATCCACTCGCTGCAGCGTGGATGATCTCTGGACCTCAGAAAGGTTAGGAGTTAAATTTAGACAAGAAGGGGGGAAATAAAAGGAATGTGGCAGCTGAGAGGGAACAGCGATTCAGAAGCTGAAAGGTGTGAAGGGAGGAGACACCAACCGTAGCGCCACCGGACTATAAATAACCAGAGAATAGACAGGCCCAGGTCAAAAGATGGTCATTTTGTGTGCAGGCTTCAGTCAATGTAAATGTGTTGGATTACAATATAAACTTTACGTCAAAATTTAAAAAATACACCCTAAACTTTTCATTTATTATCACAACACATGATTAAAAATAAAAAGTGTGAAAACAACTTCCAAAAGAAACAAAAAAGTTAAAAAAAAAAACCCTGATTTTATGATGCTCCAAAGCACACTTCTCACAAGCTCTCTCTCTCTCGTCTCGTAAAATAATTACATTTCTGCTCTGAGATAATCCTGAAGGGTCACAAGAACATCGTCCATGTCCTCTGAGATGACAAGACATTCATTCTCTCAAACACTGGAGGATTTTTAAAACAGGAAATGAGGTCTTTTTGACTCCTGAAGCAACAGAAATAATCTTATTCTCCTGAATTGACACAATTATAATGAAATACCTGAAAATAAAATGGACAAAAACAAACATCTGAAATAAAACTGGACATTAAAATGATATAAATCATTGATTAGATGTCAAAAAGCTCAAATAAATTTAACAAATTAAAAAACTTGTTTATAGCTGATTTAATAAACACAGTTTGCATCCTGTTCTTTTTAATATAATGAATAAAAAGTTTGAATGTATCATAAATGAACCTGCATGAGAACATGAAGCTTGAAGGGATCTTTGTGTCGTTTATATAATAAAAGCTGTAGAAATCAGAGCTAATAGATAATAATAATAATAAAAGAAGCTCACCCGTTGATTCCAATCTTCACCATCGTGTCCAGTCCTCACTTAAAAAGAGAGAAAAAGCACATTACTTCTCATAATTATGTCATTTAAAATAAAAAAATTTGAGTCCCACAACTGTTTTTAATGCTTTTTATTGTTCTAAAGTAAAAAATAGGCAAACTTACAAGAAGAAAAACACTCTGAGGCTTCAACTATTTAAATAAGGAACACAAAGAGTCACCTGAAGTCTGGAGTCCTGCCTTTTTATCCATCCAGATGTAGCCACGCCCCTTTTTCAGAGAAGGGGGCAGTCTTGTGAAGGGGGGGGGGGGGGGGG
>SSNR01000201.1:517626-528946 GCA_006937965.1 Callopanchax toddi
GGGGGGGGGGGGGGGGGGGGTGACTGTGAAGTTAAACATAAAAAATACAATAAAAATATAAAAGTTGCTGCTGTATCCTACCACATCTAACACCAAACAGTAATATTTAAAATGAAATGTTAGAATATGTCAAATAATTAAAAACCTTTTAGAATTAAATGGGATCATATTGAATATTCAGAATGAAATCTAAACCTGAAGTTGCATCTAAATGTAGAAGTTTTAAGTTTACAGCCAACATGAACATTAGCCTACCAAAATAAAAGCAGGGCGAAGAGATCCTCTGTCTGTGTATTCATCTCCCTGATGGATGATGGTCAGATTCACATCTTTCCATTAAAAGACTCTGACATTTAGGGATCTCCTCACCTTGCTTTTATGTTTTTGTCTGTATTTGTTTTACGTTAGCCTGAATTTGGATGAAACATAAAATTTAGCTCAAATTTTCCACATTTAGACTCAAATCTTGGTCCTTTAAACTCTGAAACATTAAATAAGAGTAATACAAAAATGTATTTTATAAATTATTTATTTATTTATTTGAATAAAACAACTATGTAATGCTCTGTTTTATTTTGTTATGTTATTATATAACAATATAAAAGTAATGAAAAATAAAATAGTCACTTTCCACCAGTAAATCCTCCACCAGAGGGCAAAATTACCTTAAAAACTTACAGTTCCTTCAAAAAAAATGTAAGTTTTTATTTAATAATTTGTTTGTAACCCCTGATGTTTTTTTTTTATTTGACTTCATTTTGTTTGTTGTTTATAAAGTTATTTCAAAAAGGGATTTTTTTGGGTATTTCTTAATAAAATTGAATCTAAAACTCGGGGACACCACTGGATTTGATTGATTCAGAATGATTTGGTGGATATAAATAAACAAACACCAGAGTTTTTAAAGTTTTAGGATTTTCACAATAAGATCAAACCTTTATTTTATAATAAAACACCAAACCTCCTGCTCTTTTAACCCCGTCTTTAATGGTTCCTGACTCATCTGATCCAGGACTCGTTTATATATTATTCTAATGAACAGAGAGTTATTTCTCTATACATGTCGTCACTTTTAGCCAAACAATAGGTTTAACGCAGCAGCACAAAGACAACAATACACCCGCTTTGTGTGAGAACACACTTCATGGTGCAACAGCGAACACACTTTGAGTTGATTTCCAAATCAGTTTGATAAAGTCTAAAACCACAGACATGCCCTATCTGAAAAGGGCCACCCGGTTGCTATGACAACGCCAGCGGTGAGACAGCCGGTTAATAATTCAAGTCTCGCCTGCTCCTGTCTGATATTTGTCTTTCTTTATCCGGGACTGGATCAACACGGAGGTAAATTCAAAAACTGTGTCACAACGTTCCTGAGAAAAGTCAGGAAAAACACTCCTCTTCTTCCTTCCATCATTTTCAGCTTCCATTTCCTTTCGAATCAGTTTTAAAAGTTATAAACGTTTGTTGTGTCGTGTGAACATAAGTTCCACAGGAAGTCGTTTGCTTACTTCTCCGACTTTCATAGACTTTCCAAAAGAAACTCGTCTCAATTTTTGATTATTTGTCACCTCTTTTCTTTTAATTTCTTTTTATACCTAATATGATATTATATGAGTTGGAAAAACAAACAAAAAAACCATACCCATTGTAAACAACAGCTGTGTTCAGTTTAGAAATGATTTTAAGGTT
Organism: Callopanchax toddi; assembly: GCA_006937965.1. Classification (NCBI taxonomy): domain Eukaryota; kingdom Metazoa; phylum Chordata; class Actinopteri; order Cyprinodontiformes; family Nothobranchiidae; genus Callopanchax; species Callopanchax toddi. The sequence continues at coordinate 519,319 of SSNR01000201.1, forward strand.
TTACACCTGACTTTTACTTTGAAAGGGTCTCCATTCGGTCTCCTTAACAACCAAAAGTTTCTCCTGGAGGTTCCAGGATCTACATTCCAGTATTTGTCATGACTGCTTGGTTTCAGATGGTTAAGTGTTGGTTCTGTTCTGGACTTGCTTTACTGATCCTTCTTATTGACATGTGACACCAGCACCTCCAAATCTGAGACCACGGTTCTTGACCGGAGAAGGGTGGCTTTCCAACTCCAGGTCTGGAGAGAGGTCCTGTATCCCAGGTGGAGGAGTTTTAAGTATCTCGGGGTCTTGTTCATGATTGAGGGAAAGCGGGAGATCGACAGGTGGATTGGGGCAGCGTCTGCAGTGATGGACGCTAAATCGATCAGTTGTGGTAAAGAAGGAGCTGAACCAGAAAGCAAGGCTCTCGATTTACCGGTTGATCTACGTCCCAATCCTCACCTATGGTCATGAGCTTTGGGTAATCAACGAAAGAACGAGATCGCGGATACAAGCGGCCGAAATGAGTTTCCTGCGCAAGGGCTTAGGAGCTCAGAAATCCAGGAGGGACTCGGAGTAGAGCCGCTGCTCCTCCACACTGAAAGGAGCCAGTTGAGGTGGTTTGGACATTTGGGTAGGATGCCTCCTGGATGCCTCATTTAGGAGGTGCTCTGGGCATGTACTGCCAGCAGGAGGCCCCCAGGTCGACCCAGGACAAGCTGGAGGAAACACATTTCCAGGTTGACCTGGGAACGCTTGGGCATCCCAGCTGAGGAGCTGGAGGACTTGGCTGGGGTGAGGATAGCCTGGGATGGCCGACTTGAGATTCTGTCCCCACGACCCAGACCAGATAAGCGGAGGAAGGCGAGGCGAGACAGCAGTCAAATTCTTGATGCAAAGTTTTTAATATAAGTGACATTTTGGGTCACTTAAAAAAAAAAAAAACCTCTGAAAATAATTTCCAGAATTAGACTTTCCAGATGTTGAAATGGTGACATAAGTTTGTGGAAGCACAAGTGAGTCCTCTTATTCACTTTATAGACATTTAACCTGCACGATATGTTCATGATGTTTCTTTTAACCTTTTGTCAGTCAGTGGAACCTGCAGCATTAACAAGAACAAACTCTACTTCCTGAATGTTGCGTGCCATGGAACGGTTTTAATCTTTTTCTGATGAAGAGGAGGAGACCTGGGGTTTAAATCCACCAGAAAAAGATCCTAAAACAAGAAAACAGAGAGGATGAAATGGTTCAGGGACAGATGTAGAAGATAAATAAAAAATGGATGGAGGTCAAAGAAAATTAAGTTGGAAAACTTTTGATTCTCTATTGTGTGGCGCCCTCTGGTGACTGAACAACCTGCTGTCATTAGGCTTTATGCACAGAGTACTTAGTAGAACTTCCGGTTTAAAATTACCTCGCGGGACCATTTCCGGTTCCATTTGAAACGTGAAGATTTCCAGAGTTAGAGTGCATTTCCAGCTAAAGATATTGTTTATAATCAAAACGAGTAATAGTACAGTATAGTACAGAATGATATATATATTATAGCACTAAGAAATGAAGCCATCATATAAGTATCAGCGGACGGGAAGCCTTGACAGCTGAACACTGCTGTGCTCCGTTGTGTACCGCATCAGCTGAATATAATTCATCAGTCCGTTTCCACACATTTCCACTGAATAAATAACTACAAAAAGGAAGGATTGTGAACTTAAGAAGAGAAAACGTGATCATTTCTAACCACACCGTGTTTGCAGTCGACACTTTGCAGCACAGTAGTCAAAGAGCCGAGTGGAGGAGGCTAAAGGAGGAGGCGCGGCGCCGTTCGTGTGTTATTTCACTGGAACAACTATTCTTTTGGTGAATGAAGACTTGGTGTTTGATAACGTACAGCTAGACCAGAGAAAGTTGTGAAGCAGTTGGAGCCCACGATCACGGCTATATAGATCTGTCTCACTGTTTTTTGATGATGGAAGCTACGAGCTAACGCTGTTAGCTTACCTTCAATTTCATGAATAAAGCTGGTTATATACAGCTTAAAGTCCTTCACCCGCTTGCTCGCAGACGTCTCTGTGTGTTTTTCAAAAATCCGGTGGACATCGTTTACCGTGATGCGCGGCAGGTCTTGAAGAAAACGGGTAAAAAAATCAATTTTGTCCAGTTTGTGTGGGAACAGCGTTGAACCGGAAGGGAGCTGCAACCTCTATCGCAACCAGGAAGTGACCGTGCATAAACCCCTTTGAGGAGGAAATGTGAACAAAAATAACGTTTTATGTGGAGCTTCAACTATTTTTACTGTTTTTTCAGGTAATTTCCAGAGAGAAGCTGCTTCATGATCAGGTTAAAGGCAGATCTTCATGCAGTCAGTCTGGTTAGTAAAATGTTCTGAAAAGGTTTTTATATTCAAATTCACTGGATCTGATTGGTCGACTGTTTTTAGGTTTCTACATTTAGTTCCATCCTCAGCAACAAGACCAGGATCTGGGTCTTTCTCCAGTCCTGTTGCTGGATTTAGTCAGGCTTTATGAACAGAGCTCACAAGTCTGCGTTTTGGTAAAAGTCAGTGAGGATTTGTGGTTCTTTTTACCAGGAAGTAAAGTCGGAAATCTCTCTCTCTTGAATTGGCTCAAAGTTTTTTTGAATATTTTGATTGAATGGAAAATTTTGCATTTAAAAATATTTTAATTTACTTGAATTTTTTTGTTTGTTGGGTCTCATGTTAGTAAAAATCTAAAACATGTCATAAAGCGTCTCTCTGCATCAAAATCCTGCAGGAAAACTAAATTATGTAATTTTAAAAATGCAGCCGAGGGCCACACAAAATCACTCTGAGGGCCGCATTTGGCCCCGAGCCGCACTTTGGACACCACTGCTTTACAGGGTTAATGAAAAGTCACTCAGTCCCATCTGCTGCTTGGAGAATACCACAATTGTAACTTCTGAGTCTCTGGTCCGGTGCCCTGAAGTCTCACAAAGTCACGTATCTCACGAGGGTTAGGCTAACCCAATGTGGCTAGCTGTTATGCTAGCTCCGTAGTGTTTTTAGCTCATGATTCCTGATTTTTCCCATCTCTCCCTGCTTGAACACAGCTGATTTCTTTGAATGAGTGATGAACCGCTCCAGTAGAAAGCAGTGAAGGCTGAGGAGACATTTCAGCAGTTAGATTTAGGGGTTTCTGAGCAAAAACATGCTAACGTTTTTATGACAGTGACTTAAAATGAACACTAGGGGGTGCTAAAAACAAGCAAAGCTGCATAGTAAAAAAATATTTTGCTACGATGACTTGGATTAATTTACTTTTTTTTTAATGTGTAAAAAAAAAAGTGACAAAGAGCAACTTTCATTAGAGATGACCTTCATAAAACAGGAGAAGGATGCTCCACTGTGATTGGTTACAATTTACAGTAATATAAATAAATAATTAGGTAATTGGAATAATATATTCTTATCTTTTTAGATTTCTAATAGAAACAGTGCAAAAACATAAAACTGGATATGATTTCTATTAAAAGCGTTCAGATTTAAACTCCCTCTTTAACTGTAGCAGCTGGTTCTAACACAAAGCTTGATCAGTTTGTGATTATCTCATAAAAGGAGGTCCTGTGTGACATAAAGCACCATCTCAACCCACCTTTCCCCCCTGCAGGATTAGACCATCCGTCTTCATCCGGCTGCAGCCTCGACTCAATCTAAGAGCTCTCCTGGCAGACGGGGGAACGTGCCGACCTTGTGTCGTCCTCTGTTCCAGGAAGGGGCCTCTAACCAGCTCTGTGGAGACGATGTGGAGGTAACTGGCAGGAAACCAGGTGAGGAGAGGTAAATGAGATGCTACTGCTGAAAGCTGGGGTGGGATTTTACATTCAGGGATCACTTCATCATACGGTAATGAGTTTGACATTTAAAAAGTTAGAAAATGACATTTAACAATTGTTTTCTTGGAAGACTACAGAATGTTATTAATAAAGCTCCTCAAATCTATAGGTTTTTGTTGGATTAATATAATATTCATGTATTCACCTGTTTGTCTTCATTTGATTCCATTGATGTTTATTAAGTGCTTAGTTTTGGTAAAACTTCAGGAGCTGAGGCTTTTTGAGGTTATCACATAATTTGATGTTGCCTTTTATTCATGAGTTATTTGAATTAATCTCCAAATTATATAAAAATAAAGGTTTTATTTTCATCAAAACATCATCAAACAGACAAAAACACCCAAATCCTCATTCCTCTGTTATAAAATCATCAGATAGAACTTTATTTCTAATCATATTTTAGGATATATTTTTGGTTAACTGGTAATTGTTTAACCAGTTTATAGTTAGAAAGCAGATAAAGTAACAAGGAGCCCAAACTTTTATGTAAAAGTTGGGGCTCCTTGTCACTTTATCTGATTTGTAAACTGGTTAAACAATTACCAATTGTTGTACTTAAGTAAGTAAAAGTAATTTCTACACCACCTTTTACAGACAGAGGTCACTATGGTCTCTTCTTGCACTATTAAAGTGCACAGGGATACTGTATATGAAACAAATACAGAAATCCAGATCTAACAGAATGGCTTGTGGAATAAAAATGTCTTCAGATGTTTTATAAAAGTGTTCACAGAAACCAATCCTGCTGGGAAATGAAACCAACATCTCCATAAAGCTGGTCAGCAGAAGGGAGCATGAAGATCTTGGTAGAGGCTGCGTTGATGTGGACTTAAGAGGACATGGACCCAGATCATCACTGACTGAGGAAACTTCACGCTAAAGCAACATGGATTATATGCCTCTCCTCCTCCAGACTTTGAGACCTTGATTTCCAAATGACAAGCAAAATTTGCAAAGGAGGACTTTGGACCACTGAGCACCAGTCCTGTTGTTTTTCTCCTCATAGTCCAGGTAAGACGCTTCTGATGTCTCTGGTTCAGGAGCGGCTTGACATGAAGAATGTGACATTTCTATCCCATGTGGAGGATGCTCAGTGGCTCTTGATGCTCCGACTCCAATCTCAGTCCACTCCATGTGACGCTCCCCCAAATTCTTGAATGGATTCTGCTTGAGAATCCTGCCAAGGCTGCAGGTATGAGTTAATTAGGTGAATACAGTGTGACACCACAAGGCTCCAATGTTGAACTTTTTCACAATATTCTAATATTCTTTGAAGTATTTCACTATGTGTAATGATGAGGTTCACTTTCTGAAATAAATGACAAAAAATATTGAACTTTTTCCACAATATTCACATTTTTTTTTAGCTGTACTTGTGTAACAGAAACAGGATAGGTCCCAGAACGGATCCCTGAGGAACTCCATGACAGCTCTATTTGGACATAATCTGGTATTTTGTTATTAAAAGTATTTCTTTCTTTCTCAGCAATGAAAAATGACATTTTGGGGGTTGTTTTGCTTAGCTTTTTGAACCCATAAAAGTTCCTGTGCAGTGATTAAGTTTTAACTTCATGCAGTTGCAAATCATTGTTTCAGGTGATGGTTTTCTGCTGATGCATGGGAATTAGAAGTCATGCAAAATTTGCACAAAATAAAAACTAATTAAATTTATTTTCATGATGAATTTTAAATAGAAAAAGTAAAACTTTTTTTTTTAAATGACACATTTCTGACTAGGTCTTCAGCTGCACCTGTTGCCGTCTTTCCTTGCGGGCCGTTGTGTTTCCTAGACGCAGCAGATGAATGTGATGATGGATCGCTAGTGGGCTGTTAGGAGGCTGATCGGAGCTCGTCTCAGCTTGATGGTGGGCCGTATTTCTTGGAACTTGAGTCCACAGACGAGAGGTAAATCAAATGAACGACGCTAAGGGTTGAGGCAGAGACTTCCAGAAACTCATCACGTCTGCAGCTGGTCTGAGGTCTGCTCATTGAGCCTGTAAGGAAAGAAAAAAGAAGTTTTCCTATCAGTAACCTTTACTGTTTCTGAGTAACTAGAATTATAATTTATTTCAGTCATTTTCTCATTTGCATTTGTGGAAATCCCAAACATGAGGAAGTAAAATTTAAAAATGGAGCATTTTGCTGAGCTGATAATTACTTCAAGTTATGGAAAAATCTGCTCCTGTGCAAACGGTTTTAACACTTTTCCTGCTTTTATACTTTAGTTCATTCAAGTTTTTAGTCATTTTAATAAATATAATCACATTTATGTATTTGAGAACCAAATAAACTCAAGTATAAGGGAGGAGAACAGATTAGAAGCAGGAGATCAGCTGCTTGGTGAGCGTGTTGGGGTTAGAATGGATGCACTTAGAAAAAAAAATAAATGCATGTTAGAAATAAAATCAATTAATGCATCAAAGATGCCGAAGCATCTCATGTTTCACATCAGCTGAAGAGCACTCAGCTCTGTGTGACGATCAGCTGGAGGCCCTCAGAGTGTCTGTTACACAGCGACGCCTCCCGCTCTGCACAGCTCTGGTGAAATCTTCCCCCAGGAGCCGATTTGTTTTGCTTTCAGAAGCCTGACTGACGTCCTAAATGCAGCTTCAGAGGCCTGTGAGGAGCCGAACAGCGGGACGGCGCTGCGAGCGGAAAACAAACAGTATCGATTCTGCTGGACTCGGTAGTGAGATCAATCATTATGACATTTACTGAGAGCTCCACGAAACCCTAAAGCTGCTGGACTTTGTGTTCCTCTGAGTGTGTGTTATCTGGCATTATTCACATCAAACTGGAGCAGTGAGAAAAGGTTGACCAGAAGAAATGATGCAGAAATGTTTTTTAAAAACTGATCATTCAAACTGATTTTTTATGATTTAAGCCAATAAACTAACAGCAATGTCACTATATTACTGTTTTGTGAGTGTTGGCTGCTGTTTTATCTGGAATAAACTTAAAAAATCAGCTGTGTGTGACCTTAAAAGAGTAGCTGGAGATCAGAGGATTTAGTTTCATGAAAGAGTCAAAGATTTTCCTCTGCAGTCAATGAAGTCAAAATAGATCAAATATCAGAAGAAAACCATCTGAATGGACACAAATAAGACTCATAATAATTAGCAAATTAGCAGGAGTTCAGATGTTTAGGATGTGACATCATAAAAATGAACACAAAGGAGGATCTAAATGTTGGAAAACTGGTCAAATTTGAAGCTAATGTAGCACCTCTGTCCTAAATACTCAATGACTTCATTGTCTATCTCTTTACCAGTTAACCCACTCACTAAGAGGGAATTTGGTACCTTTACATTTTCAGTCTGGATAACATCCATACTTTCACTTGTTATTTTTTCAAATTTGAAGGTAGGCAAAATCAATATTGGGCAATAAACCATCCAACTCCTCCTGGCTGGCTCGCCAATATTCATTTAGAAAAATGATTAAATCCAGGAAACCATGAGTATAAACAGTTTACAATGTGGGATAATTCACTAGGAAACAAGGATGTGGTGAGAAACAAACCACAAGACAAGCTCAAAAAGCTAAATAATAAACAAGTGGAGATTAAAATTAAACTGAAAACAACAAAAAACACTGACTGTGACTCTTAAAATATTACATTTTCTAAATAAAAAATTCACCTTATAGCATTTTAAGGAGAAGAGCAGCTTCATTTCTGTCCAATTTCAGCAGCAAGTCTTCCAAAACAAGTCTGTTTTTATTGCTAAACTAATAGAAGAAGCTATAGGATGTCACCTACAGTTTCTTATGTCTAAAGTCTATTTTTGCATCTTGCAGAGAAAAGCCAGAATTTTGAGGCTCTTTTTTAAAACTCAGAGAAGCAGTTCAGGAGTGAGTTGTCCTCAGGCTGTCAGTAACAGGATTACACAGCAGACAGTCACGGTGCTGCCTTCACCTCGTCCTGACCTGACCCGTCATCCACAAACTCCAAAATGATCCTCACCGGCTTTATGTCCCCCAAACCTCGACCTAAAGGCAAACTCTAACTCTAAAATCACCCTGGAGCAAATCATCTAAATAAAAAGGAAGTAAAAACCTGATTGAAGTGTGTGTGTGTGTGTGTGTGTGTGTGTGTGTGTGTGTGTGTGTGTGTTTGTGTGCTTTCTTTCAAATTTCTATGAAATAAAAAACTTCAACAGAGGTGGAATTCATTTTTTTAACTCATAAATAAAAATATTTTACTGTTGAAGAACCTTTAACCTTTTGTCCTCGTGAATCCTCAACACACACACACACACACACACACACACACACACACACACACACACACACACACACACACACACACACACACACACACATGCACGTAACATACAGAGACAAACTGCTGCTATAAATACTTTTCTCTGTTTATTTCCTTTCAGTCAGATCAAATTATTTGTCAGCGTTTTTCTCACTTTACCTCACCTCTTTTCCTCCCTCTGCACTCCTTTAGCTCATTCTCGTCTCTCCTGTCTCAGAATACAAATAACTCTCTCCTCCCTCCTCCCTCCCATCTCTTTCCATCCATCTCCACATTTTTTATTTTACTCCTACATCAGCTCGTGTTCCCCATAAATTTTCTCTGCTTGAATTCTTGCTCCTCATCTTCAGCATGACTCATAGACTTTACCCTTTCTCTCCTCCTTCTTCATCTCCCTCATCCCCCCCCATCTCTCTCGGGCAGGGTTGCTTAAATTCTACCTCCTTTAGTTTTTCCCTCATTTTTTGCTCCTTTTTCTTTTTTGGTCATCTCCTCCCCAACTTTAAATGTATAAATCTGACCCAACAGTTTTGCTTTGAGCTGAAAAATTAAGCTCTTTTACTTTGCATTGTAATGCACGTTGTCATGGAGATATCTGCCTTTAAATGTCAAATTAAAGTAAGATTTCACCTGAAATGTCAGATTTCAAATATATCTTTATTTCTTCGTGTAATTTAAGGTCACGTCAGATGAAGGAAAAGACGTCAGCCTCTGCGAGGGTCCCATAAATTTGATTTCTTGCTGTGAAATTCAAGGCTAAAAGCAAAATGACTCACTCAGACTACCTGCTCACCCAGTCCCTGTAGAAAGACTGATTTCAAAAGAGTCAAAACTTTAGGATTTAAAATAATTAAATAAAATCAACATCGACCAACTGAATTTAAATGAGTTCAGTTTATTTATTTAGAGCCATGAGCCCTCTTAGGGAATTAATCAGATATTTAAACTTCAAATGCAGCTGATTTTAATCCAATTCAAATTATAAATATAGTCCAACTGAGTTCATTACACTCAGTTATGGTTCAATTTAATACAATGCAATTAAATCGTAAAATTAGTAAAAGTTTTCTATAGGAAATGTAAGTAAAACATTTAAAGGTAAAGCTTTTATTTTGAAATGAGACTCTGTGGAATAAAGTGGATCAGTAGAAAGCAGTCAGAGCAATCAGGGAGAAAAGAGTCAGAAAACCAAAGCTTAAAGATTTAAAGCGGTCCAAGAGAAGAATTTGATGAAAACATGTATAGAGCATTATTTGTCTCAATGTTGTTGTAAATTGCTCTGAATCTTCCTCCCTGATTCTTTAAACACCTTCATGTTTTCTGTTTTAAGTTTGATCTTTTTTTAGTAATCCAATGAAATCAGTTTCTTTGTTTTCAGGTTTGCTTTTCGTCTTTTTTACTTTAAATTTCTTAACTTTTTAGAGACCATAAATGATCACTTGATTATGCTCTGAATCTGGATTTGCAGCCTAATCTTTGGAAAGTAAAAAAAAAAAAAAAAAA
>SSNR01000201.1:537691-559157 GCA_006937965.1 Callopanchax toddi
CTGCATGTCGTATTTCTTGGGTGATCCTTCTGAATCACTGCCGCTCTGTATGTCGTACTTCTTGGGCGATCCTTCAAAATCATAGCCACTCTGCATGTCGTATTTCTTGGGTGATCCTTCTGAATCATTGCCGCTCTGTATGTCGTACTTCTTGAGTGATCCTTCAAAATCATAGCCACTCTGCATGTCGTATTTCTTGGGTGATCCTTCTGAATCACTGCCGCTCTGTATGTCGTACTTCTTGAGTGATCCTTCAAAATCATAGCCACTCTGCATGTCGTATTTCTTGGGTGATCCTTCTGAATCATTGCCGCTCTGTATGTCGTACTTCTTGAGTGATCCTTCAAAATCATAGCCACTCTGCATGTCATATTTCTTGGGTGATCCTTCTGAATCACTGCCGCTCTGTATGTTGTACTTCTTGAGCGATCCTTCAAAATCATAGCCACTCTGCATGTGGTATTTCTTGGGTGATCCTTCTGAATCATTGCCGCTCTGTATGTCATACTTCTTGAGCGATCCTTCAAAATCATAGCCACTCTGCATGTCGTATTTCTTGGGTGATCCTTCTGAATCACTGCCGCTCTGTATGTCGTACTTCTTGGGCGATCCTTCAAAATCATAGCCACTCTGCATGTCGTATTTCTTGGGTGATCCTTCTGAATCATTGCCGCTCTGTATGTCGTACTTCTTGAGCGATCCTTCAAAATCATAGCCACTCTGCATGTCGTATTTCATGGGTGATCCTTCTGAATCATTGCCGCTCTGTATGTCGTACTTCTTGAGCGATCCTTCAAAATCATAGCCACTCTGCATGTGGTATTTCTTGGGTGATCCTTCTGAATCACTGCCGCTCTGTATGTCGTACTTCTTGAGCGATCCTTCAAAATCATAGCCACTCTGCATGTCGTATTTCTTGGGTGATCCTTCTGAATCACAGCCATCTGAATTAACAATGGATTTTGGGGGGGACTCCACGGGCAATTCATCTATTTTAAAAACTGTTTCATTGTTCAGTTGAACGTTGAAAGAGTTTTCATCAAGGCGCTCCTTTGTCTCATAATTGTCTGTGAACTGTTTTTCAGGTGTCTTCTGAAGTGAACTTGTACAGCTATGGTACTTTTTATCTAATTCCTCAAATAATGAATTAAAATCTATACCACTGCGTGTGGTCTGCGCAATGCGCGCATTCCTATTTACTGGTTTTTTATACATTGTAAAAGAGTAAAACTTGTTACTTGCAATCTGTCACAGTTTTGAGATGTGTTCGATATGAGCTTCTAGCTTTAATGACACTGGCTTTAATCTTAAATCCTAAGCCACACCCAGTTAAGCCCCGCCCACATGTTCCGGGGAATCCCTACCCTTTGATCTGCCCTAAGCCACACCCAGTTAGGCCCCTCCCATATGTAACTAAGGCCCGCCCCCTTGACCAAATATGGGCGGGGTTTTTTTTACTGGTGATCAATCAAAGCCAAATAAAGAGAAAGTTATGAAACACTTTTTTTTTTTACAGTGTAATATGGTGGATTTAGACTACCGGTAAATGTTGAGCTGACAGCAAAGTCAGAATAGAAGAATTAGCCTACCAAAAGAAAAGTTAGGTGAAGAGAGCCTCTATCTAAGGTCTCGGAGTCTCCCTGCTTCATTTAATATTCCTATAGTCGATAAGTGATCCATGTTTAATGAACTCTTATCATCAAAAGGAGTCTGAGACCTTAGATAGGGGCTCTCTTCACCCAGCTTTTAATTTGTAAGCTACCTGTTTTACAACAATCCTAATTTGCAAATTAGCAAAAATAATTAATTATAATGAATTAAAACCTCCTCATTGATATTTAAATTTCTACACTTAGGTTCATATAAGTGAAATTTTATTCTAAATATTAATTTTTTTTTAGCATTTTTTGCTATTATTTTTGCAAATTAGCAAAAATAATTAATTATAATTAATAAAAACCTCCTCATTGATAGTTAAATTTCTACACTTAGATTCATATAAGTGAAATTTTATTCTAAATATTTATTTTTTTAGCATTTTTTAAGCTAAATGTGGTCAAATATAAATTTTTAGGATGCACTGTTTTATAATACTCACCCTATAAACAATAACGAGTCGTTTGATTTGAAATAAAACCCATCATTAAGGTCGTCTGTCCTTTTCCAGCTCGAAAACACACATGGCACCTGTTTATTAGAACACACAGCACGGCCTGAGAGCCACCCACACCAGATCACACTCATCTATTAATCTGAGCATCATGCATGTGATATTATTGAATGTCGGGCTATAATTACATTAAAAAAGGTCACTTTTATTGGGCAGGTTGGTTGTAAAACTCCTTCGGACCAGTTCCTATTCCTTTTATTGTCCATCCTGAGAACAGACAGAAGGCTATTCAACCCGACACCCATGCAGGTTGCCTTGACAACAAACAGTCAAGGACAGTAGTGCCCAGGATGACACTCGACCTCTTTGACAGCCGACATTTTGACTTATTGCAGCAAAAGCACAGGTGGCTCCACTTAGGTGAACACATGTTAGTTAAAAACAAACGGGACTCAGCTGATTTAAGTGAAATTCAGATATTTCTAAAATGCATTATTGCAAAAGTTTGAAGTCTCTGCAGGCAGCAGCACGAACCCACTTATGAGAAAGTGGCAATGCAACTAAAATTCAATGCACACTGCAACATTTTTAATAAACTGATGCATGATTTAGTGAAAAAGCATCCATTGAGCCCCTGAAGTGAGTCAGCTGAGCCTCTGGTTTCAGGTTAGGTTCGATTCAGGTCAAGTGAAATGTTAAATTTGCCAGAAAACAGAGAAGAAAATGACGATTTAAATATTTGTTCTGCAATTTATCTCAATAGTGTATATTTAAATCTTATTCTAAACTACATTTGAGCTCATTTGAAGCAGAACTAACCACCCTGGGACTTCATGAGATCCATTGCAGCTTCACAGGTGAACGGGGTCATCTCATCTCACACAGGTGGAGCTGTTGCATCAGTTTTACAACCTGCAACTTCCATTACGCCTTTATGACTTCATTAAAAACAGATTTCCTGCCTTATAAGAAAATGTTTGCATCACTAAATCATCACGTGTGTTTGTGCATAGAAGGTGTGTTTGCACAAGCACGTTACAGAGAAAGAGAGAGAGAGAGAGAAACCGGTGTGTGTGACGACGGTGCGTCAGGGGGAGAGGAGGAGAGGGGGAGGAAGCGACGCGGATGACACGCACACACCCTCTCTGTTTCTCACACACGGAGGAGAGAAGAAGGACAGAGTGGAGAAAAGGAGGAGAAAAAGAAGAGGAGGAGAGGGGGGAACGCGCACGGAGAGCGATCGGAGGAGAAATGCGCGCTGGACGGATGGATGTGATTCTCCCCGAGCTGTTCGAGCCTTTGTAAGACAAACATGGGCTGCATTGGATCCCGGACGATCAGTAAGGACACGCCGATTTCTGTTCTGCCATGTGGAGGGATGGATGGATGGATGGGTGGCATGAAAAGATGAAGGAATGTGATGAAGTGAACCATTTTTTTTTAGATTCCCAGAGTAGTTTAAATGGAGTTGGCGCTCAGAACGTGCCTCTTTTCACAGGATGCAGTCCGTTTCTAGTTGATTCAGCGTGTGAGTGTGTGTGTTTGGAGTGTTTTAGGAGAGGCGGGACAGACAGGCAGCAGGGATGTGAGTGGAATGAGATGCAGCTTTTCGTCTCCACATGGATGAGACCGGACATGCGGCGATAGACAAGCAGAAAAGGGAGGAAGGGCAGGAAATAGACCTCCGCCTTGACATCCTGCTAAGGTCACCTCATGCTGGGTGTCTGAGAATTCCTTCCTGTCTCATCCTCCCTTCTTCCTCCCCCTCTCACCCCCTTTCTTCCCTCCATCGTCTCCTCTTGTCTCTCCACTGTGCGTCATGCAGCGACGTAATATACTGAAGATGCAGAGCGCACCGGGCTCCTCTCTCTCTCTCTCTCTCTCACACACACACACACACACACACTGACACAGGGTTATGAGCAGATGATTGACTTGAACAGGATGACTCAGAACCTGGCTGGGTAAACTCAGGTGTGAACCTGAATGCTCCTCACATGTAGGTCAGTTCTGCAAAGTCAAGGCTGCACACACACACAGACAGACACACACACACCCCTCTGCCATAATCACTGGATACTCAAGTTTCCGCTGGTTCTATTATAACCTTAAATTTGAATTTTGGACACAAAACTAGAAAAAGACTCCCGTTATTGTGATGATGTCTCCTGGCTTCCTGCTTCTTTCCTACTGCAGCATCTTGATGTCTGATCCTGGCCCTCAGGGGCCACTATCCTGCATGTTTCAGATGTTTCTTCACTCTAACTGGTTTGAATCAAACATGCTGAACAGGTTACCTGGTTACCTGGAGCAGGAAACCAACTAAACCAACGATAGTGGCCCTTTGCACATAAAACAAAATTAGTTATATTTTGACCTCTAGATTTTATAATTTGAGTTTTATTGTCATTTCTCGGTGCAGTCAGCGCCCTGCACACCTGTTCTTTATCTGCCCACCTGCTCCTCATCCCAGTAATCACCCCTCCCTCTGTTTGCTTTTCTCTACTCTCTTCATGCTCAGCCTCTGAGTTTGTGCTTTTGGTTCTTCTAACACCCACGCATCGTGACATAAAACACCTAAAACAGGGGAGCCCAAGTCCAGTCCTCGAGAGCTACCATCCCGGAACTCTTGCGTGCGTCCACCTCCAGCACACCTGGATCAAATGAACGGCTCGTTACCAGGCCTCTGCGGAGCTGAGCGATTTGCTGATGAGGGAATTCCGGTGTGTTCGAGCAGGGATGCATTTTGAGTAGCTCTCGAGGACTGGACGTGGGCGCGCCTGACCTAAAACATCAGTGATCTCAAGTCAAACTCATCTTGTATCTTTTCTGGAAGTTCTGTTGTGACTGAGAACGTTCTTGAGAACTAAACAGACACTCTACTGGTTCTGGTCCAAAAACATTGCTGAATGTTTCTGTGCTTTTTGAAATTTGGCTGTTTGAATTTTAAAATCTAAACTCTTCTGTATTATCGGTCTACCGATATTATCGGCCGATATTGGCATTAAAATGTAATATCGGTAAATATCGGTATCGGTTTTTGTAATGATGACACACATGACCTTTACATACCGTGCACATATTATACATCAACTGTTCGGCTACTTCTCCTCTCTCCCAAAATGTCAAAATATAACAAATCTAATGTATAGTTTTTGAGATATTTTTATTTATTTGGCACACCTTGCATTAAATACTGTGTTTGTCTTTTTCTTAATGAGGGCTACCACGCTTAAATCGGTATCGGTTTATATCGGTATCGGAAAGTAAGAGTTAGACAATATTGAATATCGGTAAAAAAGCCAATATCGAGCATCTCTGCTAAAAATGTTTACGGTTCACAGTATTTTTTACTGAATTTTTCTGGCAACCACAGCTGCCAGTTTTTTTTTACTGTAGAAATTAAATTTTTTACAGTGTATTTGAACACTTGTGCTTTAAATTGTGATTTGCAGCCTAAAACTGAAACTTTTCTCAAAATGTTTTTAAAAAAATGAAACAAAAAGTAACAAGTTTTTCTTTTAAAGTTTAAACTTTTAATGAAAAGTCAAATTAAAACATTAAAATAAAATTTAAAAATTATATTTTTACACCTTAACTCAATAGTTGAAACTTTAAGTAAAAAAAGTATTTCAGTGAGTTCCCTTTAATGGGTTAAACCAACATCTCCCTGACTGTTAGTGAGAACAGAAATGATGAAAATTCATTTTCAGACTGAACTGCTGTACGTATGCAATAGAAAAACAATGTGAGTCTTTTTTTTTTCTCTTGCAAAATCTTAATTGTGATGACTGGACTCAGGTTTTTTAAATGCACTGCAGATATAAATGTTGATGCCTGAAATAATAAACTCTAAAGTCATTGTCACTTCATTCCTTTGGCTTTTGTTCCTCATTTTAGGGACTAATTTTTTAAATTGATACCTATATTCTACTGTTTTTTAACTTTTGATGGTTAAATTAACGTGCTGATTCAGCCATAAATAACAAATAAAACGCCATCATTCACTCATTTTATTCTCCTTGTTGGAAACATTTCAAGGTCAACAATTAGGAGGAGTTTTTAATCCAGTTAAATTATTAGATGAGGTAAAGTTGAGCATGTCATGACACTCGGGCTGGTCGTGTTTCCCTGCAAGAACAAACTCTGACCCTCAAGTGAGCTTTAAAGCAGAGAAGAACAGATGAACATTCTTCTTTTTAAAGATCTAAAACTGGTTCCAAAAAGAGAAATGAAAGATTTCCTTTCCCAGAGAAAACCCTCCTCACAGCAGAGACAACATCCACTTCAAACAGCTGCTGAAGGAACGTGTGGTCGCCCCACTGAATGTGTGTATTGTCAGTTTTCATTATGTGCAGCATGGAGTTGGAGTGTCCTGCCCACACACACACACACTGTACTGGAGGACGAACGACCCCCACCCCCATCCCGTCTGTTAATGCACCATCAAAGCCTCATCAGCTCCTTTATGAAAACAAATGGAGGCGACTGAAGGATTTCAACAAATAAAAGGAGGGACAAGGTGACCTTTGGTTATCATTGAGCTGAGTGGATGGAAGGATGGATGGATGGATGGGTGGAGAGGTATGGGGGATAATGATAGTGGGTTGAAGGTTGAGGTGTGAAGATTTGGAATATATACGAGTGTTCCTGTTCCTTCTTTGGAGTCACGAGTCGATGTTTCCCCTCTGTTGTCGTCTCTGGTTTCCCCCTCTTCATATCATAATAAAACCATAGTAATATGAGTTATGTGCTAGAGAGGAGGCAGACAAATTGTTGCATTTAACTAGGAAAAAGTCAGACTATTGGATCATTTCATTACGCTGCAGCTAAACAGTCAGCGTTGGACGATTCTGGAAAATATTGCTTCTGTTGCAACTCAACAAATAAAATTTGAGATGATGAAAGTCATTTGAACTTTTAGTTAGAAGTCGGGGGAGTGATTTTTAAACGTTTCTACTATAAAGGCACGCTGGAAACCAATATCTTTCTTGCTGCAGACAACATACAATCTGAGTTTTCCTGCAGGAGCTGCACATTTTTTGAAACGTAATCCTAAAAGAAACATGTTTGAAGAAAAGATCCTTCACCTAAAATCAACTAAAAGCGCTGGGACATCTACACTGTTTGGTAAAAACAAAGCATTTTGACCCTAATCGATGGCAATGCGCTGCATCATTATGGGAGCATCTCTGCATCCGTGCAGGCAGAAACAGACCTCCATAATGAGCACCACCACCATCATCATCATCATCCACCAGAGCTGACTGCAGGAGGTTGTTTCACTGTCCCATCAGTCAATACTCTTTGGGCAAAGCACCAAAATATTTCAGCACCGAGCTGCTGAGCAGCAAGAGACAAACAGCATGGAGGTGCTTGTTAAATCCGCCACAATGACAAGACCAACTCGCCCCCCCCAACCTCCAGTTAATGCCTGCAGAATATTTCCTGCTGTTTCTTGCGAGCAGCGTCTATTCTTATATCAGGGCCTGAGTGAGAGCGGCCGCTGCTAAAAATAGATCCGGGGGGTAAAAGAGGGAGGTCATCAAGAGACGGAGAGGGAGAAGCGTTACAGTAAATATCGGTCAACAGCTGACTGCCTCCTTCGTTCGTTTTGTGTCACTTCCTCGCCTCAGCTGAAACTTTTCAGAGGTCGATTCTCTCGCCGCAGAGAAGAACGTTGCTGAAAAGCACCGTGTTCTGTTCTGTCTATGATCTCAGCAATGCTGCAGCATCATGGTGATTTGGTCCCCTATTGTTTTCCTCAGCTGTGTTTCCTGCTGAGTGCCATTTACCCAAAGCACCGCTGCCTGTCATTACACCCGATTATCCTCCAGTTACAGTAGGGCTGATGTCTAGCAGTCATCACACAGACAGCAGGACTTCAGGCAGTGGTGCATCTCCGTATATCCACACATGCAGTCAGGGTTAGAGAGGTGATGCCTTCTAGAGGCAGACGTTAATATCAGAGTGGCGTGGATCGAAGCATCCTCACAGGGAGTCTCACAGAAAGTATCTACGGCATTATGAATGCAAACGTGTTGAAACTGAGCTTAAAGCTGCTCTTCTCATCTACATGGCAACATTTAGGAGTCTGTTTCAACTGTTTGATTTGATAAGGGCAGCTTTCGCTCTTTCCAAATCGATAGAATTAGACCAAGAACACAATAACACAAACATCTACAGCTGTTATACCATGTTTAGTTTATTGTTTATTAAAAAGGATCCCCATTAGCTGACGGGTAGACGACACTTAGTATTCCTGGGGTCCAAGCAATACATGCAACACAATCACATTACAATCTAAAAACTATTATACAAAATCACTACTAAATTAAAAACAGACCATTAAGACAAAATTCAGTTATACACAATCACTATTGGATAAAAAAAATAGAACAAAAAGACATAAAATTCAGTTGACTAAAGATGTAAATTAAGTAAAATCAACACATCATATAACAACCACTCGATGAACTGATCCAGATGATGTTATGACTTTGCATGCAGGTGCAGTTTTAGTTTCTTTTTGAAGCTGAATTTAACCTTATCGTCACAAACCTCAGCCAGAAGATTATTCCACAATAAAATAGATCTAAAAAACACAGTTCTCTTCATAAAATCCGTCTTAGGTTTAGGTAAAGCAATCTGTCGGCTCTTGGCTCCTCTTGTAAACTGGGAATGGACATTTGAGCGGAAAATGATGTTATTATAGAGCATTGTAGGAGTCTGGGTGTCAATAATTCTTTTTAAAAACAATAGCGTATTAGCAGGTAGTCTTTGCTTGACCATCAGCCATGAAAGACGATGCATGTTTAGTCATATGTTTGGCGTTAAAACAGGTATAAATATACGGCATTGGTAAAGATTTTAAATTCATTTTCAGTTCTGGAGAACATCTCAGGACCGCCATTTGTTGTTTCAGGACCCACAGTTGGGCCTCGACCCCAACTTTGGGAACCACTGAATTAGACTATGGTTATAATGGTGCAAAACTCATCACTTGAGCAAAATGTGAGATTAAAAAAAGAAGTTTCTCTTCATACTGGCGCTTCGTCACCCGTGTTGCCAGATTGTAAATGTTAAAGTATCGTACCAGGATCTTAAAATTATCGTATTTTAAGAAAAATGATCGTACACTACTAAGTTACAGCCTGAGAGCAAGTTTTAATATCAGTATATCAAACACTTTGCAAAATTATAATCTTTAAAGTAGTTTCAACTTTAAAGAATCTAACAGAATGATTAAAACAAGCATCTGTTACACAAATGTCACACAACAAAGGGCTCAAATTATTGTATTTATGAAATTATTTATCGTACAGAGTGCTAAATTATCCTACAAATACGATAATTATCGTACATCATGGCAACACTGTTCGTCACGCTCAATTCTCTGCAGTTCTCCTTTTGAACAGTAGGTGTTGCTACTAAAGAAATACAACAACGTAGCTGGAAAGGCACAAGAAAAAGAGTTGTGTACACATGCTGTAGAAACAAAATTCATTTTTTTAAGTTAATGTAACATGATGACTTTACTTATTATTTTTTTGGTAGTAGAAGCAAACTCAATAGCAGTTTCTCACCTGTTATTGTTTTTTCTGTGTGACCGATGCAGCTACCTGACACGTGCACTGATTTTAGAATCGGCCACAAACTCGATCAGAAATCAGGAGGTGAAACCAAAACAAAAGAAGCGCTCCCCCTAGAGGCTGGTTCCAGTATAAAATCCAGTGTCTAAAACATAAAAACACACCTCAGGTAGTTTTTTGTTGTTGATTCTCATCCTTATCCGTGATTTGACGCTGTAAAACCATTGTGAGTGGGTTAGTGGGACCCACATTCTGAGTTCTTCAACTCCAAAATACAACATGGCGGCTCCTGTAAATGGGACATTACGGTTTCACTTTTTAACAACAGAAGAAGGTACACTGAAAAAAGAAAACGGGTCCAACCTAAAAATATTGAAGTAATCGGTCACATGTAATTAAATTAAGTTCTTTCAAAGTTAATTTATTAAGTTTGTTCAAAGTAAACTTTAAAAAATTAACTTGGGTAAACCTAATTAAATTACTTGACCGATTACTTCAATTTTTTAAAGTTAGACCAATGTTCTCTTTTTTTCAGTGTAGAGATTATTGTCTTTCCTTTATATTTAAGGTACTGCACCTGTAGATGGTGCTGTTACCCAAACCTTTAAAATAATCTGCATCTTTCTTCAGAACGTTTGTATTGTTTTTCTTAATTTTAGTAAGAAACCGTTTTTAACATTTTGTCGGAAAGTGCTGCAGCATTTAAGTGATTCAGTGACCCGTCATGACCTCTAGGAATAACAGGTCTAATCTTTTTTGTTGTTGATTTGTTGACCTATTTTTGCAGACCAATGACATTCTTAACATGTCAGTTGCCTCCAGTGTTTTTAAAGTTTAGCTGGTCTTGGGTTGGGAATCAGTTTTTAGATGTTCATCCGATGGTCACTTTCATAAACATCTGATAAGTGGTTCTTGGTATATTTTGCTTTCTATTGGAGGAAGACTTTGGAAATGTTCCAGTACAAGAAAATCCAGAACGTTCCTCGAGTTCTTTGTCCGATTTCTGACACCCAGAGACAAATAAATCTAAGAAATCATCCACATTCACTGTGTGAATATAAAACCTGAGCTGTAAAGGGATCTATTGTAGTTTGAAGGTTTCGTTTGGCAGCAGCAGAGTGAGACACTGACTGAGAGTAAAGAACGCACTCACTGTTTGGCACACAGGAGCTTGAATTCCACATAAATAAACACAGGTTGGATCATTTTATCTGACGTGACACTCGGCCTGTGCGGTCATCTGCGAATGCAACAGGATCAGAGTCCTTCTGTTTTATTTTTAGCCGTATTGATTCAGGGCCAGTAATGGAAAGATGACGCCTCCTTCGGGTTTCTCTCTTCTTCTTTTTTTTTCCTTTTGAGTCTCTCGTTGCCCATTTCCCCCTTTTAGTGACTCCAGGTTCTCTACAAGCTGCCTGATAAATTAAAGATGTAAAGCAACTTGGAGAGAAGCTCAAAGCAGCACTGGGCAATATTGCATTTTTATAAAGGGCACCAAGGTGAAAGCTTGAGTTTAAGGCTTAAAAATCCTTTGAGGTTTCACTTAATATTTAAAAATGAATGACTGACTTTTTGCTGCAGACGTTAATCGGTTAAAATATGTGAAAAATGACTCGGTTTGAGCTCAGACTGTCCTCTAACATTTCTTAATTTAATGTTTCTGCCCTGTTGCCTCCTCCAAGGTCACACAGAGGCTGGGTTTGTAACGACGAGGCTACAGCTCATCCATTAGCTCTTGACATGATTTGGTCTCGCTGTCTGGCTTGTTTCTCATTTATGAACTTAGGAAGACCATTTTGTGACCTGGTCAGTTTGGATGCTGTAATGTGTTAATGTGTGAGCTAAAATGAAACACACACCATGCTGCTGCTGGCCTTTGTACAGGCTGGATGGGGAGCAATAGGGCTCTTTAATGCAGCCTCGGTGAGGGTCACCTCCAACACCTGCCTTCTCTGCACTGGTCTTTTTTTCTTCTGGTAATTTAAAGCTGTCAACGCAGACAGCCAGGATTATTTATTAGAGCTCGACTCTGCAGCTCCAGCATGTTGATCACACATCTGTATCAGCAGGACAACGCCAGCATCGTTTAGGAGTGTCGCTAACTGAGGCTGAATCTCAAGCTGTGATATAATGGGAGCACTTCAGTTCAGCCCCTCCTCGTCAGATCCTCCTGTGATTCATTTCCTGTTTTATCGGTTTATCTGAATACAGTGGTCCCTTGTTTATCGCGGGAGTTACAAAAATAGCCCGCAATAGGTGAAATTTGTGATGTATCAGTTTTATATTTTTATAGATGTTTTAAGACTGTAAAACCCCTCACTACGCACTTTATACATTTTTCTCAGACAGGCATCAACTTTTTCACACCTTTCTCTCTTGTTTAAACACTACGGTACGGAGCCCCTCTGGGGACACCCGGAAAAAAATGTTATTTTTTGAGATCCTGAGTTTGTCTTGCGAGATTCAAAGGTTTCTGAAGTACAGCTCAGGTTGATCCTGAGACCTTGGGAACAACTGCAGCAATGGAGGACACACAGGAATGGAGAGATTTAGACTTTTATTTTGAGCTTAAACTATAAGAACGTTAAAACGGTGTTTGACTCTAAACACGGTTTTCATAGAAGTGTGAGGCACTTGAAGAGAGTTATTAGCACAGTTGTAAACAATACTCGGAATTTTAGGTTTTTCTTCTATTTCATCTTCTAAAATGACCAAAGCTAAACAAACAGAATAAATCTGTTCAATATTTTTTCAGTGATTCTAATAGAAGTTGTTAAAACTGATTTAATTTGCGATCCTTATCAACATGTTAGAATAAAGATACTGTGTTTTACTAAAATCCCTTTAAAATATGGATTGTTTTGATCTGGCTCTGCTCCACACGACTCCTAAATTGAACTTTTTTAAAAGAACCCGTGTACTTCAGAAACCTTTGCAGGATCTCGCAAAACAAACTCATGATCTAAAAAAATGAAAATTTTCCTGTGTCTCCAGAGGGGCTCCGTACGGGACCATCAAAACGGCAGAATAAATATGGTCTAAGAACAGACATATTTTTAAGATTAATAATGATATTTTAATAAGTCATGTTTAATGTGACAATAGAGTACATTTTTTGGTTTTCTCAGACATATTACTCTGAAAGTTGTGAGTTATGGAATATCAGACTTTGCAATAAAGTACCCAAATACCATATTTTTCATGGTACTACATAAGTCATACTGGTGTGTCTGCATCTCCACATTGATGCAGCTCGATGTGGGATGAAGGAGTCAGTCGAACTTGCTAACAGTGTAACAGCGTCCAAGTCATCCTCATCATCTTCCTCTTTAGATCTTGTGGCAAGATTATGGCGTGGGATTAGGGCCAAAATTAAGACTAGCCAGCAGCGGCTACGTCTTTGTAGCAAGAGGCTATTCATTCTGAAGCGAGCTACAGATCGGATTAATGATAGGATGCAGTAACAACGAGAAGGAGGCTACTCACTTGAGTTAGCATTGGAGAGGCTAATACCTAATGCTAAATATGACTAAATGCTCTGTTGTCCATTAGCCTGGATAGGCTGGTGTTAGCATTGGAGAGGCTAGCCGCACCATAAAATCATCCATTTCCTTATTTTGGAACTTTCCACTGATCATGGTGTATTATTTGCAAAAAGTATAACGTTAAAAAGAGGCCAGAGGCTTGTTGGTTTGGATTCAGTTGCCTCGACAACTTAACTCATCTCTTCATGTGAGATGAGGATGAAGGAGTAAAGAAAAGTAGAAATAGAGAACGAATAAAGAAGTTTATCATGATGGATGTAATGAACTTAGCAGTTTCCAAGGCAGAGTCTGCTTTCTGGTTTTTGCAGAGCTCTGATCTGCAGATTCCAATTTTTGGTTTCCTTGAAAATATACGATTAGCTGCTTTGCTGCAGAGCAAGTAGAGAAATTGATTTTCATCCATTCAACCGTCCATTTTCTGAACCACTTCATCCTGTTAGGGGAGCTTTTGAGTGAAAGACTTACATGTTATAAGCAAAATCCATCAAGTTTTCCCGTCACTGCGTCTGTCGAAAGCAGCGATTTTATGTTACTCTTGTCCAAAAATACCATAATAGGTTTACTAAATTTAATATTTTAAGTCAGGATTTTTCCCAGCACAGTTTTTTAAATTAGATTTTCAAAATAAATGAAAAGCGGAATTGTCCCCTTGTTGTGTTTGAGTGTGGCGTTACACACAGCCTATGAAAATGATCCAAAGTGAAATGTTTCAGTCTGACTCACCTCTGCAGTGGCACCAGTCACTAAGGGAGTCCTGTTCTCTATACGCCTCGTTGGGGTAATTCCTTTATTTGTTCATCCATCTGTTCATTCCTCCGTCCGACAGCAGGTCACGTGTGTCATCCTAGATAGCATAAAACATATCACACACCTGACGACACAGTGCAGAGGTCCTTTCTCGCCTGGAATCTGGTCACTTACCCACTTACTTTCTATTTCCCCTCCCAGAAATGTCACAAACACACCAGATCTTTCATCCTACATCCAAAGTGTTTGTTCCCCTTATAGAACCTGACATCCTCCATTTTCCCCAAAATCATTTTTAATTTGGTTTTTTAACAATGCCTGACATCCTGATGATATTCTCTAATCAACTGGTGATCATTTAAAGGCATATTATGCAGTTTTGCTTGTTTTCAGCACCCCCTAGTGTCCGTTTTAAGTCACTGTCCTGAAAACGTTGCTTTCTACTGGAGCGGTTCATCACTCATTCAAAGAAATCAGCTGTGTTTAAGCAGGGAGAGATTTTTAAAAATCAGGAATCATGAGCTAAAAACACTCTGGAGCTAGCATTACAGCTAGCCACATTGGGTTAGCCTAACCCTCGTGAGATACGGGACTTTGTGAGACTTCAGGACACCGGATCGGAGACTCAGGAGTTGCAAACGTGGTATTCTGGGTCCAAGCAGCAGATGGGGCTTAGTGACTCAAAGAAAAGATTCAAAAATATGAAAAAGTTACATAGTGTGCCTTTAAAGATGGAGTCAAGAGGTGAAAATTTACATATATGCTCTCAGCTGTTCTCTGTTAAACAGCTGTTTTTGTTCTGCTTTACCAGGTGTGGCATCAGGGAAACCCTCCTTCCTCCCCCACACAGAAACACTGACTCCTCTGCTAAGACCGGCAAATAAATTATTGGTGAGCTAAAACGTTGTAGACAAAAAAAAGAAGAAGTATTTCTTGCAAATAAATTGTTTAATTTAGTAAATCCTAAAACAAAAAAGTGATTTAAATGTATTTTTTCTGAAAAAGAGTAGTGAATAAGTAAAAAAGTTTATGTGATTGTTAGAAACTTTGCACACGAAAGAAAATGTACAGGGACTCCATCTTAGAAATAACACACACACACACACACACACACACTCGGATGAAGACGGATGCAGTCAGACAGGAAGGGACCGGATGGACGAAGGTATTACCCCAATGAGCCGTAGTAAGCAGGACTCCCTTAGTGTTTGGTGTCGGCTCAGAGCATCCGCCACTGGAGCGGAGGTGAGTCAGACTTCCCTTCACTTTGGATCATTGTCACAGGTTGTGTGTCGCTCCTCCACACACAAAGAAACACACACTGACACACACCAAGTTCCCAGAGGGAAGACCGCCGACATGCAAGGGTGTGCCAGAGAGAGTTGTCAGGACTTCACACTGCTGTGTGTCACTGTCCTCCACAGTGTGTGTACTGGTTTGCAGGTACATGCATCAAAGTCCACATGTGGCATTTCTCACCCTTGTAAACTCAACCACCGGTATTCTTTTTTTAAAAGTATTTCTTAAGCTGCTAATTCCTCTCCCCAACCAAATTTCCTGAACTCTGTCTTTCATTAATTCCCTGTTGATTACAGTCATTCCCTCCACTTCATCTCTCTTTCCGTCCCCTCCCCTCTGCAGTCATTTAGCTTTATTAGTCCCCGGGGAGGAGTTGAAGGTAAATGTTACAAATTCTGCACCACAAGGTCATCCTCTCTTTGTAGCTGTAGCTGAGTTTACTTATTGTTTCTTTTTGGGGTTTTTTTTTTTTAGAATCATTATCAAATTGTTCCTCTACACCTCCTGACTGAATCGTACTAATTACATTCCTCCCAGAAATAGACTTTTATGCGACTCTAAATTAGAGTGTAATGGTAATACTGTACCACAGGGCATCCATTTGAAATATGTCATAAAATCTTCAGTTCTCAGCCTCGCAGATGGATGAAAGCTGTGTAATTATTTTTAAGCTTCTTCCAGATACAAAGTATTTTTTCCATATTGACCCAAAACAAATGGTATTTTCTTGCTTTTTTATTCATTTTGGGAACTAAATGTTATAATGTGATGTAAATGAATTATGTTAATATTAAGATAATAATACAAAAACCTTTCATTTAACATATGCATAATTTTTTAGATATTTTTCAGGAAGGTTTATCAAAATTGAAACAAACATTTATTTATTATGACATGAATCAGATTTTTCCTGCATATAGTTCACCTAAAATGTATGAACTCAATATCTGTTCCATTTATTCAACATTTCTCTAAATATTTCTCAATTTTCTGACTTCTTTTTGTGCTTAAAGGCACACTATGTAACTTTTCCCATATTTTAAAATCTTTTTCTCGAGCCAGTCTGTGCTAATATGACCCTTTACATTGTTAATGAAAGGTCACTCAGCCCCATTGGTTTGTTCTGAGTCTCTGGTCCGGTGCCCTGAAGTCTCACAAAGTCACGTATCTCACGAGGGTTAGGCTAACCCAATGTGGCTAGCTGTTATGCTAGGTCCAGAGTGTTTTTAGCTCATGATTCCTGATTTTTTTTCCCATCTCTCCCTGCTTAAACAGCTGATTTCTTTGAATGAGTGATGAACCGCTCCAGTAGAAAGCAGTGAAGGCTGAGGAGACATTTCAACAGGTAGATTTAGGGGTTTCTGAGCAGAAACAATGCTAACGTTTTTATGACAGTGACTTAAAATGAACACTAGGGGGTGCTAAAAACAAGCAAAACTGTGTAGTATCCCTTAAAATATCTTTCGCTACAATGACTTGGATTAATTTACTGTTTTTTTCTTAATGTGCAAAAATGTGTTCTTTATTTATTCATATTTTAATTTTAAATTACAGGTCTGGTATAAACAGGCCGGCTTTCAAAGCGTGACTTTCACACAAGGTCAGGTTGTTCGCCTAATAAATGAAATCATCATTTGAAAATGGCATTTTGTATTTACTTAGGTCATCTCTGTCTGATAGTTTTTTTGTTGATTTGAAACATTTAAGTGACAAAATAAAAACAGAAAATAAGGAGAAAATCACCTGAAGGACAAGTCTGTGAAGGACACATGGAGGTAAAGGGCAGGTGCTGATGCGTTTACATAAAATCAGCTGTAGTTTTGTTTCTTTTATCTCAGACTGGAGTTTATTTGTTGCACTGCGACTTCTATGGTCTCCAGTTTATTTAAAGCTCCTCCTGCTCGTCTCATCCATCCAGATTTTTGATTTATCAGATTTTCCCAGCAGCCCCTGCTGTTCCCTTCGTGCTTTTTTCACGCTAAGCGGATTTTTTTTTTGCCTCCTGCTTTTGTTCCTGTGAAAAATGCCTCCTGTAATGTTTCTTTTTCTCTGTTTTGGGAGAAGCTTATTATCCCCCCCTTTCATGCTTTTCTTCCTCTTCTCTAAGTCCAACAGGAGTTCCTTCCATCACCTCCACGTAGGTCCAGGGGTGTGTGTTCATGTAGATTATGGGTGTGTTTGTGTGAGTTTGTATGTGTCGCAGTCCGTGTGGGTGTGTTGTGAGAAGTTAATGGCTTCTAGGATCCCCTGGGTTCATATCAAATGTGCTCACAGAGAGCAGAGTCATGACTAAGGCTGCATGCCTTTCATTAACACTGAGAGAGAGAGAGAGTTAGAGAACCTAGAGCCCTGTGTTTATGGATATGTTTATTTGTTGTTGAGGATTTATTATCTGACATTTAAAATCAGGATATCTGTTTACATAAAGCAGTATCAGTTACTTGGATGTCATTTTATTCTAATGGTTTATGATCATATTTATTTGATTTCTGTTGTTTAAAATGCAATTTTTGGCTTCCTAGTTGACTAAAACAACCTCAGATTAACACCGACACAAAGAGGAGAGAAGTAAAGGCTTTTTCTACTGCAACCCCTCCAAACAAGTCACTTATTCTGTCCTTTATCTAGTTATGATGTCATGAATTAACCCTTTAACCTTAAAACTGAGGCTTATATAGTCTGAGATGAAGGTTTTGGGTTATTGATTATTGCTTGGTGTGATTTGGAGTGAACTCTTTATTGCTTTCAATTCTTTCTTTCTGAAAAATGATGGACTGAAAGTTGGTTGAAAATATATTTATAAGCAGCAAATGTTTCTTCTCAGAGACCCTTGCTTTTGTTTTCCCTCTTTGGTATTTGGTAAATGCATTTATCATTATATTGTGTGAAGTTTATCCTGACTTTAAGATAAACTTGCACTAATGTCCAGATTTGGAATGACTTGCCTCACATCGCCTCACCTTCCTCCGCTTATCCGGGTCCGGGCCGCAGTTTTTTTTAAAACCATCTGCCTTCAAAGAGGTGCTCAAACTGCTGATCGGTTCATTAAACTATAAGCAGCCTGCTGGTTGTTAATCTCTTAATTCCAGATGAAGCAGTAAAAGTGGCCATTCCTACACTTGTTTCTGCATTTTGGCTTAAAGTTTTATAAATTCTCTCATAGAGGAGTTCAGGTGTCCTGGCGCCATGATCACATGTTAGAGTACGGAGCGAGAGCCGGACTGACTCATTGGTGCTTCAACCGATATAATGAGGTCATTGCTCTGATCTGCTGTGGGGATGGAAAAGCTGAGCCACTGATTCATCTCCTTCCCAAACCTCACCTACAGTCAGAAGATTTGACCAAAGGAATGAGATCCTAGATACAAGCAGTGGGAGTGGGCTTATTTTATGTGTCTGGACTCAGTTTTAGAGATACGCTGAGGAGGGGATCCTGATGGAGGAGTTCAGACCCCGGCGCCACCCAAAACCTTATAGTCCTCACGCTGAAATGTTTCAGATCACCTTTCTGACAACATGAAGATCTCAAAAGATCTCAAAAAGTAGCACACCATGCCCTTTACTGACTGAAAACGCAGCATATCAGAGCAGAGCAGCTCTGCTTTCTGTCCCAGCTGGCAGAAAATTTGGATGAGTCACCATGCTTTCAGTGTCATCAACAACAAGATGGAACGTGGGGGCAGAAAGTTACATCTTCATTTAACTGTTTCCAAACTATAAAATGCAGAATAATCAATGTTATTCCAACGATTTCATCACAAAATAGCTCCAGATTTTCCTTCTTCACTTGAGCTATTAACAAACTTCATCCTGAACAATGGCACAAGCGGCCCACCACCTACATGAATGGTTTTGTTTGCATCTGTTTGGATGAAGTGAATCAGCCTCCTCTGCAGAGGGAGTGAAGCTTGAAGTATTTTTAGGCGCCGTCAATTGAATGCACTTCCTCCAGCGGGGGTGGGACCTAGCAGAGAGCATGAAATCAATGCAGACAGCATTGATGTCGGGCCTTTTCTACAGAATACTGTACATGTGATTTATTGGCTCTTTGTGCAAGGTGGAGGTTCCAGCTGTTTAATCTACTCATATCTAGATTTTATCTGAGGAGATTGAAGGAAGTGATGTGTTGAAGAAGGAAGCAGTTCTTTTTTTTTTCTCTTTTAATTAAGAATTCTAAACGTGTGGGGATCGGAGTCCATCTTTAAACAGTCTCATCACTGCTCTGGGAATTTATTTTAAGTTTGTAAAAATATATATGTCCACATGATTTGATTAAATAAGCTGAAAAAGCCTCACTGCACCACTAGGGGGCGACAACGTCCATATTAACATGAAAATACGGTATTGGCTCAAATTTAGGATGACCCCGATTATAAGACAACCCCCCCTTTTCAAGACTGGTCTTCAGAAAAAAGATTAAATTCACAATTTTTATTGAAATTTTGAGAAAATAATTTAAATACTACCGTAATTACAGACTGTTTTAATATTTGTCTATTAATCAGGGGTTAAAGTTCTCCATCATGGCGATATTTGGAAAAAAAAGAGAAAAAAGTTCAGTTAAATCTCTTTCTCGCTCTATTTTCTAGCGCTCTCTCAATCTCCCTCCCTGTGTGTGTGGTGGAAATAAAAGCTGCTTTCATAAAACAATGATGCAGATTTGCTGCAAACCTGAGCTGGCATCTGGGAGCCTTTGGTCGTTCATAGGTGTCTAGACAAATAGTAATGTTGTGCAATCGTGTGCTTTTCACAAAAGATTACGCAATGGCGGCGGTAAGGGGATGTCTTCGCGCTGTCGACATCCTGGGTTACATGAGACGTGAGATGAAGTGCCCGTAGTAAATGGACAGGCGACTTCGACTTCTGCTCTTGACTACGTGAGAGTCGGGTACAGAATGAGGTTCTGAGCAGCTGTGTGAGGAAGAATGCCTGTGTGTGAATGACCGACGAGAGCCGAGCCCTCACCTGTCAGAGGTCCGCGCTGAAAGCTCCTTCCCTGGGTCTGGAAGGTGAATCTGGCCGGACTGATCATCAGAGATTTTAATGCCCAGTGGGCCTGTAACTTTGAGCTGGTCTATGCAGTTTAGCTTGTTTTTAGCACCCCCTAGTGTCCGTTTTAAGTAGAGGTGTAAGAAAATATTAATATGGCAATATATCACGATATTTTCTGTCACGATATATCAATATTGTGCCATCGGTTTTGCGATATTTTGCTGTATTAAAATTTAAAGCACCTTTTTATTTTATTTTAAAAAATTTAATGGAACCATTAATGATGCCAGTAACTTTTGTAGTATAATTTAAAGTATGGCTGCTAGTTGGTGGCTGTTTTCACCTTCTTCGTTCCAGTGGATCAATTAGAACCAGTAATAAAACAGGATGTGTTATGTATGAAAAAGGTGGAAGTTTTTAGAATGATGTGATAGTTTTTCTACTCTTACATTATGTTTTAAAAATCATAATATATGGTCTTACTCATAGTATCGCATTATATTGCAATGAATCGTATCGTCTGTCCTGTATCGCGAAACATATCGCATCGCCAGATTATTGCCAATACACAAACCTAGTTTTAAGTCACGGTCATAAAAACGTTAGCATTGTTTCTGCTCAGGAACCCCTAAATCTACCTGTTGAAATGTCTCCTCAGCCTTCACTGCTTTCTACTGGAGCGGTTCATCACTCATTCAAAGAAATCAGTTGTGTTCAAGCAGGGAGAGATGGGAAAAATCAGGAATCATGAGCTAAAAACACTCTGGAGCTAGCATAACAGCTAGCTAAATTGGGTTAGCCTAACCCACACGTGATAGGTGACTTAGTGAGACTTTAGGTATGTTTTTAAAAATATTGGAAATAAAGCAGTCACAAGATAAACTGCTCTGTTGTTGTTTTAAGAGCATAATGTAACAGTGATGATGCTGTCATGTAAGTACTTATAAAAGTATATGTAACGGTTCGTGGTGGAGTACCCAAAATGCAGGAGGAGGCAGAAGATGATCTAAAAAAGAAAAAAAAATTTTTTTTAATAGAAAACTAAACAGGAATGAAACTTACTGAGGCATGATCATGGACAACAGGAGGTAAAACAGACAATCCAACACTGAGCAACAAGACAACAGGGTTTAAATACAAGAGGGTAATCAGAGGGAATGAGGGGAACCTGTGAGGGATTG